>APFE030796156.1:198455-213768 GCA_000404065.3 Pinus taeda | reverse complement strand
TGCTAGTGTTATATCAAGTGCAAATTGGAGTTTACATATTAGTAAGAATCATGATATATGTCCATTGTCATTCTACATTCAAAATTTGCCTTGAGGTATCTCGAAACAAAACTAGGAGATTTTAAAATACTAAAATAAAAATAGCTAATGGTGAACAATGGCTTCCTCAAGCCATGTCATCAACATCACTTAGATCTTCAATTAGCATGCTCTCCAAGTAGGAATCACTCTCATCTTGAGGCTCTTTCCCATCCATAGCAACTGGAGGTAGCTCAATAAGGCCATCTGGTTGTATCTCCTCGCCCAAACACATAGCATCATTTGTGTATTGGCCCCATCTCTTGAAAGGACCCTCCTTGTAACCAAGATCTTTTTGAGATATGAGACAAAGTGTACTATGAATGTACACTAAGTTCTCTGCCTTCTTTGAGCCCAACCTATTTCTCTTTACTGAATGGATAAAGGCATAAGTACTCAAATTCCGCAGAACTAGCTACTTGGAATATTAGGGGAAGCCCATTAAATTGATTAAAAATTTAAAAATAAAAACTAAAATGAACTCCAAAGAACCCGATTTTGGGGTTCCAAGTACCCATCATCAGGGTTCTTCGTACTTGTCAAGACAAAAAAACCCAATTTTTTTTAATGGAGAACCCGGCTCTTCATAGAAGAACCCAGTTCTTATGGGTTCTTCTCAGAAACACCCATACAAGAATCCGGTACTTGGATTCGAGAACCCGGGACGAGTTCAAGAACCCCACCCCTGGGTTCGAGAACCCGTGCAACATAGATTATACTTCGCATATTTTCCTTGATTAGCACAGCTTAGCTTTACTGGTACGCATCAACGATAACCAAATGTGATTTGAAGTTAATTGTGTTGCGATGAATTATACTTTGCATATTTTTCTTGATTACAACAGCTTAGCTTTACTGGTACGCATCAACGATAACCAAATGTGATTTGAAGTTAATTGTGTTGCGAATTTTTTTCCAGGTTGTGCACATGGTAGTCCACATGACTTTTCATTCTCTCAAATCACACGGCGAACAATAAAGGTAGCTATTGGTTTATATAATTCATTTTATTTAACCAAATCCATTATTGAATAGGTAATATATATTATGTCATTGAATATATTATCCTATCCATTAGTTTAAACCAATAGCTCTATATAATCCTATCGATTAGTTTAAACCAACAGCTCTATATATATTGTTTACCCAAATCAGCTGAACATATCTGCTCGCTGCGCACGTTTCAAAAGTCTTTGAGCAGTGAAGTTGAGTTGATTATATCGTCATCATATTACTGTGTCCCGCCATGTTCATGTGTCTTGGCCGATGGGAGCAGCATATTATGTATGTCTTGAAATTATGAATCTTCATCCCTGCGAGTTGGAGTAACATGAGTGGAAATGAAAGAAAATGTGTCCGCAATTGCTTTATGATATGCATTTACGACCAGATTGTTTGACAGAGATTGACATTTCATATTTCGTTGCTTCTACTTTACACTTGTGACTTCGTATTAGCGTATTCTATCGTTTTATTCGATGTCATTCATTGAACTTTTTAGGAACTTGTCACCTTACAATAATTTTAATTTGTCTATGGTTACGATGTATTTAAATTATCCATCATTTATTCATGGTTGAGGTATTTAATTTATGCATGGTTATGAGGTTGTCCTTTCATACGCATATACTCTAATTTATAATATATTCATAAATTTAGCGTTTCTTATTTTAAATAAAAATTTATAAATTTAAATGAATTATAAAAATCAGTTTACAATTTTAAATAATATTATCCAAAAAAATATTTAATTTTTCCTTAATTTAATAATTAATTAATAATTATAAAAATAAGTTTAGAAACATAATTTATAATCTAAACTTTAAAATGATAGGTATTTAAACTTTACAAAGAAAAATTACAAATCAATTTCTCTATTTGAACTTTACAATCGATAAACATTTCATCTTCCTCAACACGCCTCTCTGATATTCACACTCAACTATCTTTGATTATTTGGTTATGTTCTTCAAAATGAACATCATTTTTTATATCTGTTATTCGTTTAAGTTTAATATTGAAATTTATATACTTTCTTTTTCCAATTATAATAAGTATTTAGTAATTTATTATATATATTTTTATATATTAAATAAAATTAAAATTTTTATAAGATCTAAATTAAATATTAATAGTTTTGTATTACAATTAATAAAAAATTTTTTAATATTAAAGAGAAAATAATATTCTGGTTTCAACCTCATTTTCTTCTATATTAATATAGATTTATTAATTTAACTGGTATATTAAAAAAAATAATTTTTAAGAAAAAAAAAAATAATTAACTTCAATAATAATATACATATAATATTTTACTTAATAATCACATTAATATATTTTATTTAAAAAATTACATTGTCATACTAAAATATTAATTTTTTTTAATTATATAATTTTTAATAATAATCAAATTTATTTAATCTTGCCATAAAAAATATTTTAATTTAATGACTTAACTATAATATTTTATTATTAATAATATTTTTTTGAATTTCACATTATTAATTTTATATTAAAAACCTGAATGAAGTAACACATCTCTCGAAAGAAGCTTCACATTATTTTATTTTTTAATTTGTTTTTCCTAGTATAAAAATATTTTTACTATGACCAATATATAGTTTGTATGTGTGTTTTGATGCAGGAGCATCGAGACCATTTTCATTTGTAAATATGTGATAAAAGGGGGGTGTGTTAATTTTTAATATTTTGTTATTTTTAATAAAATAGGAAAGTAAGGATTATGTAAATATTCTTTTTCTAAATAAAAGGATATGAGAGAAATAATTTAGGAGCAAAATTTGGGATAGAATTTCTATGTTTTTCAGTTAAAATTAGGATAAGAGTGGAGAAAGAGCTTCAAGCTTTAAATCATTATGTAAAAAGGAAAAAGCCTGCTTTTTGTAAGAGATAAGGTATGAGAAGACCTATCCATTATTCTATAAAATAAAAAGGCAACTAAAGCTCTCATTAGGGAGAGGGGCGTGCCAGAAGAATTATTATTACATTTTCCTCTCAGTGCTCTCATGAGTAAGCGATTTCCTGTTGTTATGGATGCATGTATGCAATAACTTAATTCACTGTGTATTGAAAGGTTGGGTCGCCTTTCTACTCTCTGCTTGATGTTTACTGTGTGTGTTGAAAGAATTTGAGTTGTTTCCTTGTAGTAGCAACGGCTGCCTACACTTCGATTCCAGTTATTATAGTTAGGGGAGGACTTTAATGAAGAATTACCATAGCTCTTAACATGGGCGCGTTTGATTTAATATATATATATATATAACCCTGTACTAAATCTTGTTGCTGTCTATATATTCATCTCTTGAACAGGTTGAATGGGAGCGTAGTCTCCAGCAATTCAAGTGTGAATCATTATATGCCTTACCTGAGTGACTATTCCCTGATTCTTTTGGTTGAATCCAGAGTTGTATGCGTCACTGTATTTGCGTGGAGAGGGCAGGAGCACCGTGGGTATTTTCTAACTGTTTGTGTGGAGAGAGCAGGAGCACCATGGATTTTTCTTTATTGGTTCCTAGCTGTGCGCGCAGAGAGGGCTATAATTTAATTGTGGTGAGCGTTCAAAACAGGATCGATTGCGATTATTTTAATGTTGTGAGTGCAAGTAAAGCTGTAAAACTGCAGACGTTGTCTAAGGTGTTGATACTGCACTTAATGCGCTTCAGCTTTGGAAGTACCAGTAGTGGAAAACTGCATAAACCTGTGCTCTTCAGTCCTGAGATTGGTCTAAGTCGTGATCTGTTCGTCTCTCCAACAACAAAGGGTCGGAGATATGAATTAGTAGCTACTATAAGCTGCCATGATAAGGATCCTTCCAAGGGCATTATACAACCGATACGAAACGTCCCAATTGCCAGCGGCTTCAATTTGATGATGGAGCTGTGTCTGTTGTGGGTTCGAACTAAGTGTTGCATGATCAAGCGTACCTTTTATTTTATAAATAGATATAAGCTTCCGCATGACATTAGATTTAAAGGCGCACTAATATATTTGATGTTGGTTCAATAATGTTAAGATTTTGAAAGAAAAAAAACCCAAGGCACATTTTTTGTTGAAATTTGATTGTATGTTGGTGATGGGAATGAGGATAACAGATTTTAATCTAATATGGGTGATCATTTGAATGTTAATGAAAGGGTGCTTGTATTTCCAAGCTTTGGTTGGAATTTTTTAACCCATAAATGGATGAGATAGCTTCCGCAATTGGAAAGGGCTTGAAATTGCCTAGTGTGAAGTTTGACAGGCGATTTTCATGAATCCATAGGCTGATATGCACAGGAGTTTAAAGATTCTTGGTATTGCAGGGAGGAACCATGCATCAGCTGGAATCAGAGCAGGAATAGCTCTGTTTGATGATTCAAGTTTTTTTTTAGTTAAGTTAATTGCATGTGATGAATGAATGTTAGATTTTTAGAACTGATGAATATTGCAGCACAGAGATGCAGTGCAGTTGAGGAAGTGAAACAAGATCATGCAAGATCTTAAAGCTGAAGGCTAAATAAGGAGGACAATTGCAGTGTCCTGAAGAAGAAAGGTGAGTTGATAGGTATTATTTATCTCTGGTTTAAAGGTTATGCTCGGATAATTTGATTTACAGGCATAGTGAAGAAATCTCAGTGGGAAGAATTAGATCACAACTAGAGTGCAGTGATAAAGGAGTCCAGCAAGGGATTCTAAGTGAATGTGGTAGAACCTAAAGATTCAACAGAGGTAGAATAAAGTTGTAGATAGGAGAATTGTACAGGAGCAGTGGAGGATGCTCGAAAGGTTCCAGCAGAGGACCAATGATTACCAAAAGACTAGATCCGGAGGGAAGGATTGGTGAGGTAAGTGGCAGCAAGAGAGTTTGTTGTTGTAGAGGCTTCATGCAACTCATAGGTGAGGAACTCATGGCGAAGGAGATGACTACTGAAAGTCATAAAGGAGAGAGCAGAGGTTTAGAAAGAGGCCACAGTAGAAAAGAGAAGAAATATGCCAAGGTGAATGGCATAAGACAACAGTTGACTCAGGAAGAGTATGAGAAAGAGAAAGCTGAGATAGCAGTTCACCTTGAGCTATTGATGGATTTGTTACGGAAAAATGTGAAAGAATAGAGACATGGTTTACTGATGAGGAAGAGATTGAAGTGGCAGAGGCTACAGCAAAAAAGAGATTTACAAATAAGCATGCAGTTAAGAGGGGAGCTGAGGAAGCTGGAGCAGATAATGGATATACAGTTGAGACGGGAAGAACTCAGAGCAGCTGAGTTGGAAGAGGAGGTTTCCATTGGTGAAATAATGGAGGAAGCAGTCAAGACTGAAAAATCTTGTGATTTAAAAACTAATGAGTTGCGCATGTTTGCAGGTACAGATAAAGGGAGATGAACAAGCTTTAGAATTTGTTCAAGAAGAGTTGAATCTGAAGGCTGTTCAGATCGATGATGAGATAACAAGATCTCTGAAGGAGATGCAGAAGAAGGAATCTAATCAGGATATTGATGCAGAGAAGGAAGGACCAGCTGATGATGGGTCAAGCACTAAGGACGATATGGAAAATCGTGTGAAGTTTCCAAGTTCTACTCCTAAGGAAGTTGTTGAATTGTATAGAAAACTAGATCTCCAGAGAAGAGAGTTGGAGAGACAGAGGACTTATGTGCAGGTTAATTTGCTGAAGAAGCAAGGGAAGAGAGTTTTTATGAATGACAGTCATGAAGCAGAAGATAGTAGAAAAGCGAGACTAGCTGATAGTCTCATGGTGAATGCAAATCAGCATACTGATGTGATGATAGAGGAGTCGAAAAAGAACTCAAATCAGTATACTGAAGTGTTGCCAGAGAAAGCTGAGGAGAAAGCCAGTGAAGATTTCCTGAGTCCTGAAGAAAATTTTGGAGCTGCTACAGTAGTACAAGATGAAGCTACAGTATTTGAAGAACTTGATTTGATTCCCAAAATCAATCAAGAGGATGATGGACAATTTCTGAAGATTGTCGAAGGGGAAGATGGAGTATATGCTGGAGTTAATTTGCAGCATGTTGATGAAATGCTGAAATATTTGCAGGAGACATCTGAACCAGAGAAAAAAATTGCAGATGAAATTTCAGGTGACAAGCAAAGGAATGTTGCAGAGGGACAGGAAGTTTGGGAGGCCACAACATCCATAGTGACAGCTAGAGCAACATGTGGGGCGACATTTATGATGACAGCTGAGACAACATTGATAGCAGCAGAAGAGGCACTGATGCCTTATATTTTTTATTCTACCAATTGTTTTGTGAGTACAAGTCTTAATGAAGATGCTGGAGAAAATCTGTTAGACAAAGAAATTGAAATGATGAGGCGGATGATGATGAAAGTATCCTGGAAGAGACCAGCAGCGATAAAACAAAAGGGAAGCAGCAAAAGAAAGACAACAAAATATTGTGAGAGTGCAGCTAGTGGAGCAAGGCAACATAAGATGTGGAAACTTGGAGGAAGGCAGCGAACAATAGCACATGATGACTTGCATAACAAAGTGTGGGATCCAGGCATACACAGATCCGAACACATGATCAGGGGATCATGATTAATTTTAAGGTTGGGTGTATGATGCAAGAGCATCAAGACCATTATCATTTGTAAATATGTGATAAAAGGGGGGTGTGTTAATTTTTAATATTTTGTTACTTTTAATAAAATAGGAAAGTAAGGATTATGTAAATATTCTTTTTCTAAATAAAAGGATATGAGAGAAATAATTTAGGAGAAAAATTTGGGATAGAATTTCTATGTTTTTCAGTTAAAATTAGGATAAGAGTGGAGAAAAAGCTTCAAGCTTTAAATCGTTATGTAAAAAGGAAAAAGCCTTCTTTTTGTAAGAGATAAGGTCTAAGTAGACCTATCCATTATTATATAAAATAAAGAGGCAGCTAAAGCTTTGATTAGGGAGAGGGGCGTGCCAGAAGAATTATTATTACATTTTCCTCTCAGTGCTCTCATGAGTAAGCGATTTCCTGTTGTTATGGATGCATGTATGCAGTAACTTAATTCACTATGTATTGAAAGGCTGGGTCGCCTTTCTACTCTCCGCTTGATGTTTACTATGTGTGTTGAAACAATTTGAGTTGTTTCCTTGTAGTAGTGATGGCTGCCTGCACTTCGATTCCAGTTATTATAGTTAGGGGAGGACTTTAATGAAGAATTTCCACAGCTCTTAACATGGGCGCGTTTGATTTAATATAGATATAACCGTGTATTAAATCTTGTTGCTGTCTATATATTCATCTCTTGAACATGTTGAATGGGAGCGTAATCTCCAGCGATTCAAGTGTGAATCATTATATGCCTCACCTGAGTGACTATTCCCTGATTCTTTTGGTTGAATCTAGAGTTTTATGCGTGGCTGTATTTGCGTGGAGAGGGTAGGAGCGCCGTGGGTATTTTCTAATGGTTTGTGTGGAGAGTGCAGGAGCACCTTGGATTTTCTTTATTGGTTCCTAGCTGTGCGCGCAGAGAGGGCTGTAATTTAATTGTGGTGAGCGTTCAAAACAGGATCGATTGTGATTATTTTAATGTTGTGAGTGCAAGTAAAGCTGTAAAACTACAAACGTTGTCTAAGGTGTTGATACTGCACTTAATGCGCTTCGGCTTTGGAAGTACCGGTAGCGGAAAAGTACATAAACCTGTGCTCTTCAGTCTTGAGATTGGTCTAAGTCGTGATCTCTTGGTCTCTCCAACAACAAAGGGTCGGAGATATGAATTAGTAGCTATTGTAAGCCGCCATGACAAGGATCCTTCCAAGGGCATTATACAACTGATACGAAACGTCCCAAATGCCAGCGGCTTCGATTTGATGATGTAGCTGTGTCTGTTGTGGGTGCGAACTAAGTGCTGCATGATCAAGCATACCTTTTATTTTATAAACAGATATAAGCTTCCGCATGACATTAGATTTAAAGGCACACTTATATATTTGATGTTGGTTCAATAATGTTAAGTTTTTGAAGGAAAAAAAACCCAAGGAGCATTTGTTGTTGAAATTTGATTGTATGTTGGTGATGGGAATGAGGATACCATATTTTAATCTAATATGGGTGATCATTTGAATGCTAATGAAAGGGTGCTTTTGTTTCCAAGCTTTGGTTGGAATTTTTTAACCCATAAATGGATGAGATAGCTTCCGCAATTGGAAAGGGCTTGAAATTGCCTAGTGTGAAGTTTGATAGGCGATTGTCATGAATCCATAGGCTGATATGCAAAGGAGTTTAAAGATTCTGGGTATTGGAGGGAGGAGCCCTGCATCATGTTTGTATATAAGAAGTATTTAAATATATTAGTAACATGAATATTCAAACTTTTATTATGTTCAATATTGAAATATTTATAAGGTAAATACTATATTATTATTATTATTATTATTAACTTTTAATTACATGTAATCTTTTAGAGTTGATATAAAATATAGACACCCCCCATATCTCGGTGCTCGTGGGAGGCTAGACACATCCTCCTAGCTCAATTGGTGATGCTCAACACATGGCGTATGGCACTCAACAAATGGCATTCATGAAGATTAATTCTTCCTGACATTCATCAAGGTTAATTCTTCCTCAACTCATTCTCTACCATTCTACTCTACCCTCGAGTCTATCAACTTTGGCATTAAAATCCCAAGGCACATGACATCCCAACATTTTCTCCCCCTAGTGTTTCTTCTCAAGGCATCCTTCGCCCTTTCTGCTACTACTCCACATCGTGTGACCTCTTCCATTGAAACATCAACAATAATAGAGGTAGGGGATGACACCCTCATAGAGGCAGGGGCCGTGGACATCCACCCACCACCTTTGATGAAGCATCCATGCTGCTTTTTTCGACTACGCCATTCCTGATCATATAAGGAGAAAGGTGATTGTGATGGAGGAGAAAGAGACTCATAGAGGTCTTCCAATGCTTTGGGCCCTACATAACCTCGTCACTCACCAGATCAAGGAAAGGGAGCAAAAAAAATCGAAGGCTGCTAAATGGATTTCAGATCTCTCTACCTACCATAGCCACTCCTTCTCCCTCAAGCATCTTTCTAGAGACCTCAAAATTGAATATACTTGTAGCATCCCTTCCTCCATCACCCCCACTCTATCCCACTCGCACTCCCCTCTAGTTGGCTTGTCCACTCTGGCTCTCAATAGAGTTATGAATCCTCCTTCTCACATTGTGCACTTCCCCTCCCCTCCCCTCTAGTGGTTGATGCTCCCCCCCTCTCTCCACCTATCCCAGTCCCTTTGGACGTTACATCCTAGAAAAAGTTCCAGCAGACTCTGACAATGTGCAGGCTCACAGAAGTTCCTAAGTTCACGACGACTCCAACGCCACTTCAATGTGGCTTAAGCGTAGCAGGTGCTAACCTCTTGGGCATGATGGCACACAATAGGTTGGTCAACATCAAATTGGTTTGGTTCATTGGCAACTATCATTTTGGCTTGGTCTATGTGCACTTGGTATGGAGGCACGAGGCTTAGAGTCTCAATTTTTTTGTTATCAACACTAACTTGCAGGGAAGCGACATGGAGCTGCGAGGCTCAATGCTTCAATTTTTTCTCATTGTTAACATGTTTTTAACAATAAACTTCCTCAAAAACTTGAACTCTAGTTTCCCTTTCAAGGGGCAGAGAGTTTTTGGTTCCTTTCTCTGGTTTTGTTGCTCAGAGGCAGAGGTCACAGTTGTACATTATGTATTTTTTCCTTCTTAATATAATGTAGATATGTTTGCTTACAAACAAAAAGATGTAGAATATAGATATCAAAATATTTTATTTGTAGCTCTTAGAGTGAAAGCGAAATATTTTTACCGCATCTCCTTCATACTAGGTTGAAATATTTAAAATAAATAAATAGAGCTAGCACAATAAAAATAAGATTATTAATATTTAAGAATGTTTTTAGTTAAATTAATTAAATTTTAAAATAAATTCATCAAATTTATTTAATTAATAAAAAAAATAGTCACACAATATTTTATAAGAAGAAAATGAAATATATTAATTTATAAGTAAAAAAATAATATTGGGAAGATGATATATATTTAATTTATAACAAGAAAATAATATTGGTTTATAAAATAATTTTGGAAAAGATAATTAATATAAAAACCAAAAAAAAAAAAAACTTTATGAATATAAATGTTAACAAAGGAATTAAATAATATTTACAGTTATGCAACCGATAATATATTATCGGTAAAATCATTTTCAAAGTTATGAAACAGGTTGCCAGTTTTCTCATTATAGTTTTATTTCATTGATTTTCATATATATTTTAGTTTAAAAGATCGTTAAATAATTAAATTAAATTACACTATATTTATTAGATATAATTTTTAAGTTTAAATTTAATTAAAAATAAAATTATGAATCTATATATTAAGTATAATTTAATTTTATCAATTTTTTCATTATTTTAATTAGATATGTTTATAAGAATTAAAATGCAAATTTAAAATAATGAAAAAAAAACTATATAACATTAATCATTCGCGATATTATAGTAGATTTATTATTAAGTTGGCTTTCTTTTAAAATTAAGTTATATATATATATAATATATATATATATATATATATATATTTATATATTTTATATTTATATTGTAGATGATTTACTTATAAATTATTTTAATAATATTTCGAATTTTGTCATAAATGACTTACTATTAGCTTAGAGTGTTTAAAAAAATATACACATGTTTAAAATAATTACTAATTATCATGAATTTCATATTGGTTGATTTCTAAAACATTATAGAATGAAAGAATATCATGATGAAACTAAGAGGGTTCGTATAAATTACCACAATAGTAAAGGTTGATAAACAAAAAATTATTATATAATAAGAATAAAAACACACACTTCATAATATATCTATCTTCCCAAAAATTAAAATAATCATGAAATTGCTTCTAACTCTAGTGAAAACCCCCACCTACAAATCAAGTGAAGTTAGCATAAGGATTCAAGTCTTGGTTCAAACATTGGGGGATAGAGGAGGAAATTGTATTGAAGAAGAAGGATAATATTAAACATACTATTACTTCGAAATTTAAGGATAAGTTGTGGGATGCTAAAGAGTTAGAGGGGAAAAGGAAGCTAAGGTATTATAAGGAGGTGGTCAACCCGAGTCTTTTAAACAGAATTTTATTTTTTCCTTGATCACTACTAAGAAGAAAATCAACATTGTGAAGATAAGAACTATTTCTCATGATCTTCGAAGTGAAATAGTGCATTAGTCTATTCCCAAAACACCTTGGGATGAAAGAATATGTCACCTTTGCAATAATAAGATGCTTGAAGATTGGAAAAACTTCTCTTGGATTGTCAAGCTCTTATCCACATCCTTTTTCATTTCCACAATGCCAACCTTCTTAACTTGTTAAGTCAACAAAACTATAGTGATCTAGGAACACCTGTTTCCTTCCTTTTTATCATAAAAATAAAATATTAAAGAGTGGCAATTAATCTCTTACTTTATGAAGGCCCAATAAAACACATTGGTATTAGTGCATGTTAATCATCATCATCAAAATTATTATTACTATTAATTAAAAATAATTATTATATAAGTAACATATATGCATTTCAAAAAACATGGAACAACATTAAACATGGAGATTTACGCTACTTTACAATGGAGATACTTCACGTTTAAATATGTTTTGTTACAATACCATGGGCAAATACTATGGCTTATCAATACAACATACCAAAAAAAAGGCTTTCAAATTATTGGTTGTATTACCAATGTTTTTGACCTTTTAAGTTAACAAAACTATGTGATATCAAGGTGTTTCTCTATATACTTTTCAAACATAGAAATAAAATACTAGAATATTCTAAGTAATCTCTTACCATTTTTAATATATTATTTCTCATTGTAATCATCATCATCAATTTTTAAATTATATTTAATTATAAAAAACAGTAACAATATTATCCTATTGTGAATATTATTTTATAAATAAATAAAATACCAAATTCAAAATACTTAACTAAATATGTTAAATAATAAATTTAATCTTTAAAATTCTGGATGAACCATTTTTATTAATAAAAATACATAAAATTTCTAACTTAATAATTTTTAAAATACATAAAGTTCTATTTTATATTTAAAAATAAATAATATTTTTAAAAATAAATTTATGCATTTATTAAAATAATTCTTTCTAAATCATTTTATAGGCAGATTTGGAGGCAGATTTTGACTAGGAAGACTAAAGATAATAATAAAATTGCTCTTCACGATTGGAATTCCTATCTTAAAAGGCTTTATGAATCTCCAAATGTCATGGATAATTTGGAAACTCTGCTCACAACGAAAGAAGTTTTCTTTTTAGAAGAAATTAAGTTTGGGGTTAATCGCCTTGCCAATGGGAAAGCTAAGGACATTGAAGGTTACCCGGCGGAAATCTTAAAAATTGGAGGTCTTTTCCTCATCCCCCACATCCACAAGCTTTTCAATCAAGCAGTCAAGCAAGGGTTCCCTAAACCTTGGATTGAGAACCTCATTATCCCTATTTTTAAAAGTGGGGATATGAATAACCCCTCTAATTATCGGACAATTATGATCAACCTTCTCTTAGCCAAGTTATATGGTAGTATTTTGGAAAAGAAGTTAAGCATATGGCTTGAAAGCGAAGGTAAGTGGGCTAAAGGCCAAGCAGGTTTCAGAAGGCATCACTCAACAACAGACCACCTCGTTACGCTTAGGATCATTGCAGAGGAATGTCATAATGATAAATCCATTTTATTTTGTTGCTTTGTGGACTTTAGAAAGGATTTCGATACGGTTGCTAGATACAACCTTTGGAATAGATTAGAAGAGCTAAAGGTTCCTCTCGAGTTGAGAGCTGCCGCTATAAGGTTATACGAGAATGTAATTGCCAAGCTAAAGAGCAATGGGGGGTGGTCGAAAGATATTAAGTGTAACATCAGAGTTAAACAAGGTTTCCCCCTCTCCTCTACCCTATTTGGCATTTGCATCCATAAACTCGAAGGATATTTAGAGGAAGCAAATTTTGACTAGGAAGACTAAAGATAATAATAAAATTTCTCTTCATGATTGGAATTCCTATCTTAAAAAGCTTTATGAATCTCCAAATGTCATGGATAATTTGGAAACCCTGCTCACAACGAAAAAAGTTTTCCCTTTATAAGACATTAAGTTTGGGGTTAATCGCCTCGCTAATGGGAAAGCTAAGGACATTGAATTTTACCAGGTGGAAATCTTAAAAATTGGAGGTCCTACCTCATCCCCCACATCCACAAGCTTTTCAATCAATCAGTCAAGCAAGGGTTCCCTTTGAATGAGAGCCTCATTATCCCTATTTTTAAAAGTGGGGATACAAATAACCCCTCTAATTATTGGACAATTATGATCAACCCTCTCTTAGCCAAGTTATATGGTAGTATTTTGGAAAAGAAGTTAAGCATATGGCTTGAAAGTAAAGGTAAGTGGGCTAAAGGCCAAGCAGGTTTCAAAAGGCATCACTTAACAACAGACCACCTCGTTACGCTTAGGATCATTTCGGAGGAATGTCGTAATGATAAATCCAATTTATTTTGTTTCTTTGTGGACTTTAGAAAGTCTTTCGATACAGTTCCTATTTTATCAAAGTTTTGGAGGCAGATTTTGACTAGGAAGACTAAAGATAATAATAAAATTGCTCTTCATGATTGGAATTCCTATCTTAAAAAGCTTTATGAATCTCCAAATGTCATGGATAATTTGGAAACCCTGCTCACAACGAAAGATGTTTTCTCTTTAGAAGAAATTTAGTTTGGGGTTAATCACCTCGCTAATGGGAAAGCTAAGGACATTGAAGGTTACCAGGTGGAAATCTTAAAAATTGGAGGTCCTGTCCTCATCCCCCACATCCACAAGCTTTTCAATCAAGCAATCAAGCAAGGGTTCCCTAAACCATGGACTGAGAGCCTCATTATCCCTATTTTTAAAAGTGGGGATACAAATAACCCCTTTAATTATCGGACAACTATGATCAACCCTCTCTTAGCCAAGTTATATCGTAGTATTTTGGAAAAGAAGTTAAGCATATGGCTTGAAAGTGAAGGTAAGCGGGCTAAAGGCCAAGCAGGTTTCAGAAGGCATCACTCAACAACAGACAACCTCATTACGCTTAGGATCATTGCGGAGGAATGTCGTAATGATAAATCCAATTTATTTTGTTGCTTTGTGGACTTTAGAAAGGCTTTCGATACGGTTCCTAGATACAACCTTTGGAATATATTAGAAGAGCTAAAGTTTCCTCTCGAGTTGAGAGCTGTCGCTATAAGATTATACGAGAATGTAATTATAAAGCTAAAGAGCAATGAGGGGTGGTCAAAAGATATTAAGTGTAACATCAGAGGTAAACAAGGTTGCCCCCTCTCCCCTACCCTATTTGGCATTTACATCGATAAGCTCGAAGGCTATTTAGAGGAAGAAGGATGTGATGGCACGATCTTAGCTGGGATAGTCGTCATCCTTCTTCTCTATGCTGATGATATTGTTCTTTTGGCAAGGTGCCCGCCTAATCTTGATAAGCAACTCAGGCTTCTTAAGGATTTCTGCTCTACCATGGGTATGACGATTAACACTGACAAAACAAAAGTTATGATTATCAAATCTAAGAAGGACACTTACGCTAATTTTATGTATGACAATAATAACTTGGAGGAAGTGTATTCTTACAAGTACCTAGGAATTGATATTCATCACAAGCTCAACTGAAACCATAGCATTGAGAAAAGGATTAATGGGGGGTGGAAAGCTTATTTTGGTCTTGAAAATAATTGTAAAACAACAAACCTCGTAATGTGGGATAAAACGAAGTTCCTCTTTGAAACTTTAGTCACTCCTATTATCTTATATGGTTGTGAGGTTTGGGGTTGCAACATCTCCAGAGAATCATGGAGAAAGATTGAGCAAATCCAAAAGCGTTTTATAACTTATAACCTGAAAATTAAAAGTAATACACGCTATCCTATTCTCCTTATAGAAGCGGGTATTTCCACTATTGAGAGCCTAGCTATGATTAGGTTTCTGTTGTACAAGCACAAACTCAATAACATAGATGATCATAGAATTCTTAAGCTAGCTTTAAATTCCAACCAAAACCACCTAAGGCTCAATCGAGGGTGGCATAAAGACACAAGGGCCTGGTTAAACTATTGGGAGATCAACGAGAATGATGCATTGCAAAACATAAATAA
>APFE030796156.1:180323-198445 GCA_000404065.3 Pinus taeda | reverse complement strand
TATGATTATCAAATCTAAGAAGGACACTTACACTAATTTTATGTATGACAATAATAACTTGGAGAAGTGTATTCTTACAAGTACCTAGGAATTGATATTCATCACAAGCTCAACTGGAACCATAGCATTGAGAAAAGGATTAATGGGGGGTGGAAAGCTTATTTTGGTCTTGAAAATAATTGTAAAACAGCAAACCTCGTAATGTGGGATAAAAAGAAATTCCTCTTTGAAACTTTAGTCACTCCTGTTATCTTATATGGCTGTGAGGTTTGGGGTTGCAGCATCTCCAGAGAATCATGGGGAAAGATTGAGCAAATCCAAAAGCATTTTATAACTTATAACCTGAAAATTAAAAGTAATACACCCTATCCTATTCTCCTTATAGAAGAAGGTATTTCTGCTATTGAGAGCCTAACTTTGATTAGGTTTCTGTTATACAAGTACAAACTCAATAACATAGACGATCATAGACTTCCTAAGCTAGCTTTAAATTCCAGCCAAAACCACCTAAGGCTCAATCGAGGGTGGCATAAAGCACAAGGGCCTGTTAAAATTATTGGGAGATCAACGAGAATGATGCATTACAAAACATAAAAACATTAAAGATATTGTTACTTCTAAGTTCAAAAGAAAAAATGTGTGTGAGGAAAGATTTAGCGGCTAAAAAGAAAATTAAGTTATTATAAGAAGGTCATCAACCCCACCACTAGAAGATCAAAAGTATCTCTCTATTTTAACTAGCTCAAAGAAGGAAATTAATATAGCAAAGATTAGAACGAATTCTCATGAGCTCCATAGTGAAACAAGTCATTGGGCAGTTCCTAAAACGCCATGGATGGAAAAGATCTGCCATATATGTGAGAATAGGAACATCAAGGATGAAAACCACTTCCTCTTAGAGTGCCCTGCGTACAACCACATTAGATCTCAATTTCACAATCTTTGTTACAATACTGACTTTCCTAGCCTTTTACAATGTCAAAATTATAGTGAGTTTGGGAGGCTTCTCTCCAAGCTTTTTGAGCATAGGAATAAAATCTTAAATCAAAATAAATAATTTGTTTCTTTAGGTCCGATAGACCAATGTTTAGTCTTGGTGGACGTTAACCATCATCATCATCATCATCATCATAAATTTCATGGCGGCCTATTCCATGAAGCTCATCCATATCATAAATGTGTAAATGAATACGAATTGAATGACAACCAACATAATAGAATATATGAGCATGAAAAGTGGAACTGAATGAGAAGCTTGGATGGATAGATTCTTATTATGAATTGAAAGTTATTAAAATTAATGATATTTTAATAATATTTGATCTCAGAATTTTGTGAGCTATAATGATTTTTCGAAATAAATTTAGGATTAATCATATAAAATTGTTTTCTATTTAAATGTAATTGATTGATTGTTTTTGACCTTGGTCTTGAAGATGAATTTTATTAGTAGGTTCCAAACTTTACAAAAAACAATTTTATGTGATTAATCTGATTGTAGACTTCAAAAATATTTTAAACAAATCAATTAATTTCAAATTTCAGAAATATGTTGAAGTTGTACTATTAACTTAGCTACTATAAATTAAATTTACAGATATTTTCAAAATCTATAACTCCCACAGACCAACCAAACATGGGATTTCAATCTTGAGTCAACCAAACAGTTCGTTCATATCGCAATCGTGCACATAAATTTCTCGCCATTCCTCATTTTCCTGAAATTTCATAGAATCGACAAACATTTATTCCAATTAGCATCGATTGAACATTCATAATATCAATGAATCTTAATCCTAATGCCATGGATAATCCTAATGATTATGTGGCATGAGATATATGATGACGATATATTGAACTCAACTTCACTGGTCGAAATTTGATGTAGAAACGTGCGCAACGAGTAGATTTGCATAATATACTCTTAAAGTAACGCCATGTTATTTGAGGGCTTCGGTAGTCCTCTTAGAAGATAATGAATTCCAACTCACAGTTGCTTGTCATTAATGCATACCAGCAAAGGTAAACACTGCACAAAAAAATCAAGGAAAATATGTGCAGCATAATTTATGGGTGAGAAATGGAATTTACTCAATCAGATTGAGGATGACATGGTAGTAATATTCCAATATTACTTGATGATAGGGAATATACATGTGCAAATGAATACTATATTCGCATATATGATAGATATAAAGTGAATCTTGATGTAAGTAACATCTTTTGTCGTGTTCATTGGCTCTCTCTCTCTCTTAGACTCTTAATTTTGTAAATATTTTTTCTCCTTAGCACATGCTCATGGTGACCTCAAATCTTTCCAAATACTCGAAGAAAATCATTATGTATGCTTAGTGATTGGACATATTGTTTTCCTTCTATTTAGAAATAAACCAAATGTCAAATGTCAAATGACCATGCTTCTTTTGTCATAACTAACATCATTGGGTTTCATTACTTTAACCATACCCATGGAACACATCACAAAATGGGTAACATGAGTTTTTCTAGGTAGAGGAAAAATTTCATGTGTGAGAGACATAAATATTTCTATGAATTCAAGTCTCTTCCCTAGGATATCGAGTATAGGGTATTTCTCCAATACACAACTTTTACCAAAGTGTAATTCCAATCCAACATGAAAACTTATAGTTGGAACCTTGAACTACTAAGGTTTTGAAAGGTCAAGACACTTAGTAATTGAGAATTCAAATATCGGATGATTGAATTTTGGAGTTTTGGGAGAGTAGGAAAAAAAACTTTTCATCCAAAAGGTTAAGTAATAGAATTATTGTAGTTAATTCATGCTTAGAGTAGCAGTTTCCATATATTTAATTAAAAAAAATTATACAAAGACCTAACATGAGATAGAGAATTTCACTCTAGGACCTTGTAATGCCAGAAAAAAACCCTCATTCAATAAATCTTTCTAACTACTTGCTTCAACCTGAGATTACACAATCACATGCAAATATGAAAAAATTAATTTACAAAGAAATAAGTATGCAAAAGCCAACCTCACACATAGGGAGCACTCATGTGTTTGCAATCGGGAGATCTTCAAATTCTAGAACTTTATTAACTAACCTTTAAAGACATTACATAGTATTCATAGTCACTCCTCCATTGTATACATTACATTGTCATTCTCTTCGTATCTATCAATATCCCGTTTTTACTACTTTGTGATTTATCATGACCTTATAAGAAAAATAAACTATTTGGCCTGAAAAATATTTATTCAAATCCTCTAAATTTAAAATTATCTTAAAAAACCTCCAATCCCTCATAAATTCTCTAACAATCCTAATAAAATAGACTTAATCGTTCTTATCACATACCCCCTTGACACCACACCACTAATGTTATGAACCAGCTCAAAAGAAGATAGAAAATATAGATCAACGACTTCAAAATAGACCTCTTCGAGGGGGCAACATCCTTTACATTACGCAAATGAATAATTCTTCGATGATACAAATGACAAGACCTCCTTTCTAGATATATGAGTCTAAGGGGTTCCAATACAATCAGATCCTACATAATAATAATATTGTAGACGCGCAACAATAACAATAGTGGGCTTGTATGGCACATAATAATAACAACATGGGGACTATATGGGCACAATAATAGAATAAGGGGGTTGCAATATTAATAATAAGGGGTTACACTAGTAGTAAAGGGACCTAACATGCTCCTCTCGTTCAAAAAGTGTTGTCCTCAACGCTTGAGGAGTTCTGGGTGCTTCTTTATAAATTCTCATCCTTCCATGTGGAATCTTCACTAGGTAAGTTCTTCCACTTGATGAGATACTCTAAAATTGGTCGATTCTGTAGCTGTTGATTTCTTGTTTTTATGACTGCATCTGGTTCCCATATGATTTTTGTTTCATCGTCAAGTTCTGGCAATATTGTTTGAACTGGGTTCTTCTCACCTATAACATTATTTAAGCATTAATCATGGAAAACTGGGTGCACTCGGGAAGATGCATGGAGCTCCAATTGGTGTTCCATAGTACCAATATTTTGTAACACCTTGTATGAATGATAATACTTTGGTGATAATTTGTTATACTTCTTAGTGTTATGAAAACAGCTCACAAAAATATAGAAAAGATAAATCAATACCTTAGAAATAAGCCTCTTCGAGGGGGCAACCTCTTTTACATTACACATATGAACGATTCATGGATGATTCAAATGAAAAAACCTCCTTTCTCTATATAGGAGTCTATGGGGTCACAATATAACCAAGCCAACCTAACAATAATAATATAAAGGCACAAAAACAACAATATAGGGATTCTATGGGGCACAATAATAACAATATGGTGACAATAGGGGCACAATAATAACAATAAGGGATACAACGACAATAGTAATGAGGGGATCACTAATATTATAGGGACCTAACATGCCCGTATCCTTCAAAAAAGTGTTGTCCTCAATGCTTGAGTAGTTCTGGATCCTATGTATACAATTCTCATCCTCCCATGTGGAACCTTCAATAGGTAAGTTCTTCCACTTGATAAGATACTCTGAAATTGATTGATTTCGTAGTTGTCGAGTTCTTGTTTCTTTGACTACTTCAGGTTCCAATGTGATTTCTCCTTCCTCATCAATTTTTGGAAATATTGTCTGAACTAGAAGCTTGTCACCTATAACCTTCTTTAAGAATGAAACATCGAAACCTAGGTGCACTCGAGAAGTTGTAGGAAGCTCCAATTTGTATGCCATAGTACCTAACTTTTGCAACACCTTGTACAACCATAATACTTTGGTGATAATTTGTTATCCTTCTTAGCTTTCTTGAGGGACATTTGTTTATATGGTTGTAGCCATAGGAATACCCAATCACCTACATCAAAACTTATTTCACTGCGATGTTGATCTGCTTACTATTTCATTCTATTTTGTGCCAAGGTGAAGTTATCCTTTAGGAGTTGGAGAACTTGTTGTTGATGCTTGATGTGATCTTCCACTACTTCAATCTTATAATTTTGTCTTAAATATGATGTGATGGATGGTGGATGATATCCATAAAGCACCATAAATGGGGTCATTTTTGTTGCAGTATGGAAGGAAGTGTTATACCGCCATTTAGCCTGAGGAAACCATTTGACCCATTGTGTCTGTTTATCAGATACAAAGCAACAAAGATAACCTTCCAAACATTTGTTTACTATCTCAGTTTTTCCATCAAATTGAGGATGATAACATGAGCTATGAGCTAATTGAGTACCAAGACAAGAAAATAGTTATGTCCAAAAATTTCCAATGAAAATGGGATCTCTATCACTTAGAATAATCTTTGGGTTTCCATGTAGCTTTTGAATTGTTTCCATAAATGCAGTAGAAATTGTACTCGCTTTAAATGGATGAGATAATGCACAAAAGTGTGCATACTTGGTAAGTCTATCCACTACCACCATGATAACACTCTTTCCTTCGGACTTGGGTAAACCTGTGATAAAATCCATTGAAACCTCCTCCCAACATTGGCTTCGAATGGATAAAGGTTGTTATAGTCCTCGAGTCTTAATTGTTTCAACTTTATTTTGTTGGAAAACCAAACATTTCGCCACAAACTTTTGAAAATTTGATTTAAGGCCATCCCAAAAAAAAATCCTTCTTAACCCTATGGTAGTTTTTTAGAAATCCTGAGTGCCCTCCTAAGGGAGAGGTGTGCAATTCCCTAAGAATCTTTTGTTTGAGTTGGGAATTCTTACATAAGTATAACTGATCCTTGTACCATAACGAATCATTTTTCTAGATAAATGTATCAAATGTACTGGGATCTTGTTGTATCTTTTGAATGAGTGCCCACACTTCCTCATCATTCTTCCATTCATCACTTGCTTCATTTATCTAATCTGTTTGGATATTAGAAATGGTGCAAAGAAATGCTTCCACATCCGCATCCTTTCTCGAGAGTGCATCTGCCACAACATTTTTCTTCCCTTTTTTGTAGATGATTTCAAAGTCATAACCCAACATCTTTGTGACCCATTTTTGTTGCTCTTCTGAAGATAATCTTTGTTCTAAAAAGTATTTAAGACTATCATGATCTGTTTTACCTTGAAGTGTCTTCCCATTAGGTAGGATCGCCGTTTCTTAAGTACATGTAGTATTGCCAACATTTCCTTCTCATAAATAGCTTTCTGTGAATACTTCCTTTGATTGGATTACTTTCGAAAGCAATGGGTCTTCCTTCTTGCATTAAAACAACACCAATTCCATTTCCTGAGGAATCAAATTCCACAATAAAGGGTTTTGTGAAGTCCGGTGTAGCTAAGACCGGTGCTTGGTACATTACCTCTTCAAGATGTTCAAAGGCCTTCGTTGCTTCTGGAGTCCATGAAAATGCATCTTTATTCAATAATGTTATTAGAGGTGCTACTATTCTCCCATAATTCTTAACAAACTTGTGATAATACCCTGTCAACCCGAGAAATCCTCGTAGATGCTTTATGGATGTGGGATTTTCCATTCCTTAATGGTTTTAATTTTGTTAGGGTCTACCTTAACACCTTCATGAGATACAATATGACCCAGATATTCCACCTCTTGTACTCTAAAGAAACATTTGGAAATTTTTGCACATAATTGTTTCTCCTCCAATAGTTTGAGCACCATGTCAACATGATGGGCATGATCCTTCCAAGTCTTGTTGTAGATTGGTATATCATCAAAAAAATATTGACACAAATTTTCTAAGGAAGGGTTTGAAAATGGAATTCATCAAACCTTGAAATGTTCAAGGTGCATTGGTAAGGCCAAAAGGCATGACCAAAAATTCATAATGACCCTCATGAGTTCTAAATGTTGTTTTCAGAATGTCCTCAGTCTTCATTCTGATTTGATGATATCCTGAACGAAGATCCAACTTGGTGAAGTAAATTGATCCATGCAATTCATCCAATAATTCATCAATGACAGGAATGGGAAATTTATCTTTAATAGTGAGCTTGTTGAGCTCCCTATAATCTAGACACGTGCACCATGATCCATCCTTCTTGTGAACTAATACTACTGGAGTAGAGAAAGAAGTTTGACTAGGTTGAATTATACCAACCTCTAGCATTTCTGCAACCATACATTCAATTTCACTCTTTTGGACATAGGGATATCTGTAAGGCCTGATGTTTGGAGGAACACTTCCTGGAATCAAGTTAATAGCATGATCATGATCACCAATATGTGGAAGGCCCTTGGGAGTCTCAAATACCTTGGAATGATTGTCCAAGACCTTTTGGATATCTAGAGAAATCGATGATTTCGATGTGGGAACCTCTAGTGAACATAATTGTGCAATTATGCCTTGTTGTTCTTTCTTTAGAAGCTTTTTCATTTCGTTAGAGATGATTATCTTTGCCAGTTTCCCTATAATACCCCTTAATTCAACTTCCTTTCCTTTTGAAGAGAATTTCATGAAAATTTCTTGAAAATTAAAAGCTATTGTACCGAAGGATTGTAGCCATTAGATTCCTCGTGCAACATCGGCACCACCCATTGGAATGGAAAGCATTGGTCTATTCAATACATATTCTCCCATGGATAGCTTTATATTATGGCACTTTCCTGAGTAATTTATGATTCCTCCACTTGCAACCATCATTGGACACTCTCGTGCTGGATATAGGAAGAAATTTAATTCCTTGGCTATCTTACAATGAATAAGATTATGGGTACTTCCCGAATCAATCAACACTATTACCTTTTTCTTCTTGATATGCCCTTCTATCTTGACAGTTTGAGGAGTGGTAATTCGAACCAATGAATTACAATATATGGTCGGATTCATTTCTTCTTTTTATAGGGTTTGTTCCTGGTGTATATCCTCTTCTTTTGAAGTTTCTTGTTCCTTTTCTTCCTCCTCTTCACAATCTATGTAAAATAATTTCTTCTTGGCACACTTATGGCCTTTAGTGTTTTTGCTATCACAACTGTAACAAAGCCCTTTTGCTCCTTTCTCTTCCAATTGTTGTGGTTTCAACCTTGTAGGTTCTGGATGGCTAGGGGCAGTAACACTTCCATATTTATGATTGTGAGTAGTAGGCTTCGTTGCTGCCATATTTTGCTTTCCATATTTCTTGCCAACCTGAATGCCTTCTCCAATGAATCTGGTTCCCAAAGGAAAACCTCATGTTGGATGTTATCTTTTAAAGTCCCTATGAACACATCAATCCTATTCTCCTCTACAATATCTTTTACCCTTATATTCAATTTTTGAAAGTCCTCAATGCGCTCCATCATTGAACCCTTTTGTTTGAGATTTATCAATTGGCTAAAAAGGTGTTGCTTTTTATATCCTCTAATGTGCTATCATTTCATCCGTAAAAATATCCCAAGTGACAATTTGTTTACGATAGCAAAGCCATCGATACCATACAAACTGATTTGGTTCCAAATATAAAGTTTCAATGTGTACCTTTTGTGTGTTTTGCACATTATGGAGATCAAAAAATTGCTCCATCTATAGTATCCATGTTCTGGGATCCTTGCCATCAAACTTCCTCGTATCGATCTTTGGAACATGGTGGTTCTTCGATCCAACATTAGAGTCTATGAAATCATGATTAACATTTATTTTGTTCTCATCATGAGTTTCCTTTACTACCCTTTCGCCATTAGTAAGCATTCCTTGTAGAAACTTTGTCAAATCTGTCTTCAAATTTGTCTGCAAATCTGCCATGCCTTTCTTTAAATCATCCATCTTAGCTTCCATACCATCCATCTTAGCTTCCACGCCATCCATCTTAGTTTCCACGCCGTCTATGTTAGCCTCCACGCTATCCATCTTAGCTTCCAAGTCATTCATCTTAGCTTCTACGCCTTTCTTTAAACCATCCATCTTAGCTTCTACGTCTTTTTTTAAACAATCCATCTTAATTTTTGCTACCTTTTGTGCGAGTGAAATTTATTGCACTTGGTTTCATAATATTGATATATCATGTGGCATTTCTTCCTCTTCTTCATGAGTCATGCTAGAGCTTTCAGGTTGCTTACTAGGTGTTTCCATTTTCTTTCTTTGGGGCATCAATTACCGATAATAATGCTTCACTATGCCCTTTGAATTCCTTCAAACTAATTTTTCAAGCCAAGTTTATGCAAAAATTTAAAAAAAAAATACACACCCTTTTTTCAGTTTGTAGGAGCTCGATATTGAATCTAATGTACCTCTGTAATTTTGGATCTCCTAGTTCTAGAATCATGACCTGTACCAGCCCTCTACGTCTTCTTTCCAATGCCACTAGTCTGATTGGAATTAGATTCTCCAAGGAAGAGTTATGAGAAATCTCCCACGATGACCTGATTATAGACTAGTTTAGTAGTGAAAACTTGTACAATGTGCCACATGTCACTGTTTCAACCTCAGTACCTAAAACTAATACACATAAAACTAGAGGCCGTCCTCTTTCTACAACTTCTTATGATATTTCAATTTGATGCTCAAAACAAAATTTATGACGATTTTCCCCAGGTCACCTGTTTGGAATGTAATTCAGGAGTCTGCAAAAACTCCAACTTCCTCAGATCATATCTCTGCACATATAGAGAGAAAAGCTCTGAAATTTGGACCCAAAGTTCAGAACTATTTCGGCCCAAATGATTTTTGGTTTTAGCTTATGAAACATCACAGAAGCAAAGTTATAGTGATAATGGAACGATGACCTATTTGGAGTAGCGAAACCGTAGAATCCAAAGCTCTGTACCAAATGTTATGAAACCAACTCACAAAAAGATAGAAAAGATAGATCAACACCTTAGAAATAAGTCTCTTCGAGGGGGAAACCTCCTTTACATTACACAAATGAACAATTCTTGGATAATTCAAATGACAAAACCTCATTTCTATATATAGGAGTCCACAGGGTCACAATATAACCAAGCCGACCTAACAATAATAATATAAAGGCACAAAAATAGCAATAGAGGGATTCTATGGACCAAATAATAACAATATGGGGACAATAGGGGCACAATAATAATAATAAGGGATACAATGACAATAGTAATGGGGGGATCACTAATATTATAGGGGCCTAACACTTAGCTTGCTTGAGGGACATTTGTTTGTATGGTTGTAGTTGTAGAAATACCTAACCATCTACATAAAAACTTATTTCGTTGGGATATTGATTTGCATATTGTTTCATTCTATTCTACGCCAAAGTGAGGTTATCCTTTAAAAGTTGGAGAAGTTGTTGTTGATGCTTAATGTGATCTTTCACTACTTGAACCTTTTTCTTCTTGATATGTCCTTCTAGCTTGAGAGTTTGAGGAGTGGTAATTCCTACCAATGTATTACAAGATATGGTCATATTCATTTCTTCTTTATCTGGGGTTGGTTCTTGGTGAGTATCCTTTTCTTTTGATGTTTCTTAGTCCTTTTCTTCCTGATATTTCATTGCTTAAACCTTCTTCATATTGATATGTCATTCTATCTGGAGAGTTTGAGTAATGGTAATTGTTGCCAATGCAGCACAAGATATGGTCGAATTCATTTCTTCTTTCTCTAGGTTTGGTTCCCAGTGTATATCCTCTTCTTTTGAAATTTCTTGATCATTTTCTTCCTCCTCTTCACAATCTATGTAAAATAATTTCTTCTTAGCACACTTATGACCTTAGTTTATTTTCTATCACAATTGTAACAAAACACTTTGCTCTTTTTTCTTTGAATTGTTGTGGTGTCAACCTTGTACATTATGGAGGGCTAAGAGAAACAACACTTAAATCTTTATAGTTGTGAGTGGTAGACTTCCTTGTTCCCATAATTTTGCTTTCCGCTTTTCTTGCCAACTTGTATGCCTCCTCCAATGAATTAGGTTCCCAAAGGTGACCGTCATGCTCGATGTTATCTTTTAGAGTCCCTATGAGGACATCAATCCTCTACATATCTAGAATATCATTTACCCTTATATTCAATTTTTGGAATTCCTCAATGTGCTATGCCATTGAACCCTTTTGTTTGAGATTTATCAATTGGCTAAAGAAGGTGTTTCTCTTTGTATCCTCATAATGTGCTATCATTTCCTTCGTGAAAATTGACCAAGTGAGAAGTGCTTTGTGAGAACAAAACCCTCTATACCATACAAAATGATTTGGTTCTAAATATAAATATGCAATACGTATCTTTTGTAACAGTTGCACGTCATGTAGATCAAACTATTTCTCCATTTGCAGTATCCATGTTACTGGATCCTTGCCATCAAACTTCCTCATATCTCTTTTTATTTATTTTAGGATCTCGATCTTGAAATGAATGTAACTCTGTAGTTTCAAATCTTCAAATTCTGAAATTGCAGCCTGTTGTATCCCTTTGCATCCTCTATTCACTGCTACCAGTCTTATCAAAATTGGATTGTCCAAGAAAGAGTTATGCCCAATCTGCCAAGATGAGATGATTATATAATGTTTTAGAGAGCAAACTTGTACGAAGTTCCATGTGCGACTGTTTCAACTTTAGGACTTGAAACTAATACACAGAAAACTACAATCCATCCTCTTTCTGAATTTTCTGATGAAATTTCAATATAATGCTCAGAGTCAAAGTTATGATGATTTTCCCAAGGTCACCTATTTGGGATGTAATTCGAGAGCCTACAAAAACTCTAAATTCCTTGCATCATATCTCTGAAAATATAACGATACATAATATGAAATTCAAACCCAAGCTTCAGAATGATTTTGACTCAAATGGGTTTTAATTTCAGTGTATGAACCTTCGTAGAAAATTTTTTATAGTGAAAATGTCATGATGATCTGTTTGAGAAGGAATTCTGGAGATTGTAAAAACCCTAACTTCCTCAGATCATATATCCGAAAATATAGAGAGAAAATATATGAAATTGAGACCCGAGGTGCAAACTTAGATCATCTCAAATGGGTTTTGTTTTAGCATCTAACACTTCATAGAGTAAATGTTATAGCGAAAATGCCACGATGACCTGTTTGGAGCAACGAAACCCTAGAATCCAAAGCTCTGATACCAAATGTTAAGAAACCAGGTCACAAAAAGATATCTTCCTGAGTGAACTGAGTTTTCCATGTTTCATGCTTAATGAAGGTTATAGGTGAGAAGGTCACAGTTCAAACAATATTGTTAGAACTTGATGAGAAGGTCACCTATTTGGGATGTAATTCGGGAGCCTACAAAAACTCTAAATTCCTTGCATCATATCTCTGAAAATATAATGATACATAATATGAAATTCAAACCCAAGATTCAGAATGATTTTGACTCAAATGGGTTTTAATTTCAATGTATGAACCTTCGTAGAAAAAAAATTATAGTGAAAATGTCATGATGATCTGTTTGAGAAGGAATTCTGGAGATTGTAAAAACCCTAACTTCCTCAGATCATATATCCGAAAATATAGAGAGAAAATATATGAAATTGAGACCTGAGGTGCAAACTTAGATCATCTCAAATGGGTTTTGTTTTAGCATCTAACACTTCATAGAGTAAATGTTATAGCGAAAATGCCACGATGACCTATTTGGAGCAGCGAAACCCTAGAATCCAAAGCTCTGATACCAAATGTTAAGAAACCAGGTCACAAAAAGATATCTTCCTGAGTGCACTGAGTTTTCCATGTTTCACGCTTAATGAAGGTTATATGTGAGAAGGTCACAATTCAAACAATATTGTTAGAACTTGATGAGGAAGGAAAAATCATATGGGAACTGGAAGCAGTCATAGAATCAAGAATCTAGGAACTACGAAATCAATGAATTTCAGAGTATCTCATCAAGTGGAAGAACTTACCTGCTGAAGATTCCACATGGGAGGACAATAGTTTTATACAGAAGCATCGATAACTACTCAAGCGTTGAGGACAACACTTTTTGAAAGAGAGGGGCATGTTAGGTCCCTATACTACTAGTGTAATCCCTTATTGTTATTAGTGCAACCCCTTTATTATATTGTTGTGGCCATGTAGTCCCCATATTGTTATTATTGTGCCCCATAGAAGCCCACTATTGTTATTATTGTGCCCTTACATTATTATTGTTATGTCGGATATAGTTATATTATGACCCCTTAGACTCCTATATATAGAAAGGAGAACTTGTCATTTGTATCATCGAAGAATTGTTCATTTGTGGAATGTAAAGGAGGTTTCCCCCTCGAAGAGGCTGATTTCTAAGTCATTGATCCATCTTTTCTATGTTTTTGTGAACTGGTTTCATGACAACTAACTACGTCCTATGCTTTACTTGATCCACAATGTAGACCATTGGGTTCCCTTAATAGACTTATTTACTCCAACAAGAATAAACCCTTCAACATTTCTATGTGTATACATTACAACTCGGAGGAACGAATCAATAATGGGCATTCAACATGATGAGATTATTCGTTCAAAAATTCAGTACTTTTATGACTTCATACAAGCATTCATGGAATCATTAACATAAATACATTGTAGCTAGCATTGCCATATATCATTGTCATAATCCTACATGGATAGTCGAAATAATACTAACATATATCTTATGCAATACGAGCCTCAGTAGATGAAATTCACTCCATAATTCATAAGGCATGTCATAGATAACCTGAACCTTAGGCTATACAATTTCAAGAGTTAGAACATAATTATATATCATATTTATTAACCATCTTAAAAACCGATATTGCACATAAGTTTAAAGATCTAACAACATAACAACTATTCCATAAAACCCACATATTATGTTCCTTCACTGAATTTAACTTGAATTACATTTATGTGCCATAATTGTCACATGCATCCATATATAATCATCTCATAAATGCCATTAACACAGGAGAATTTACTCATGCATAGTGGTCACATGCAATTCATTCAATCATCTCATAGTAAGGAAAACTCAATAAAATTCTCTCATATGCTAAATGAATTCACAACATGGAGGGTAAGGAACCAACATATAGAAAATACCATGCAAACTAGGCTATATGAATGAATGTCACTTGGAAAACTGAGCACCGCCACACAACCTAGAACTACCTTTCCCCAATTCACCCCCGAGACAAGAGTTCTTGCCATGGATGAACTTCCTCTTGTTGATCTC
Source organism: Pinus taeda (assembly GCA_000404065.3). NCBI lineage: Eukaryota > Viridiplantae > Streptophyta > Pinopsida > Pinales > Pinaceae > Pinus > Pinus taeda. Next base: position 184,381 of record APFE030796156.1, on the reverse strand, counting down.
TTCAATGGGTATTTAATACCCTCTTTCAAGATATGGTTTCCATTAGTAGTGTTCCACCTTTATGGATCTTTTTATCCATTTGCTTAGGCTTTTCTCAGAAAATCTCACCCTTCTCTCCCGCGAGGCTTCTCCTCATAACAACTTGCCTTTCACTCTTCTGAGGCTTTTATTTTTTTCTTAAACTAAGCATCTTTCTCCAGCTAAGTAGCTTAATGGATATTTATCTCCAAATCCATTAAGCTGATCTAGAATTAGATCTAGAAGTCTTATCATGAAATAATTATCCATTCCCATTCACTAATGTGATTTTATTTTGCAAGAACCTCATATCTTGGTGTCTCATTTTCCAAGTGCTTTATATTATCTTTATTTATTTAAAAATAAATTATTTACTTTCATTGTTACACTTTGGACCTAGCTTTTCTTAGCTTAGGTTAACAAAGTGTTACATACAAAAAATGGGTGTTACATACTCTCCCCCTTAAATCTACATCGTCATCGGTGTATTACTGCATGTTACAATATTATTTCCTCATTCACCAGTAGTTGTCTATGAATTTACAGCCTCCCATGGACTTGCCATCTCATGTAGATCTTACAATATATATTGGTTACAAAGGAGCACATCTCCTTCCATCGCTACTTGTAACATTTGCTTCAATCAATGTTTTGAGAGATTTTAGATGCAAAAACTCAACTTTTTTTGTCATGGTTAATATCATAACTTGATATAAAGTATTACTATTTGAGTAACTATGGGTTATATTGCCCTCCATTTAAATATGATTCCTCATGTTCAATGTATTTGAAGAAATGCATGTTCTTCGCCTACATTCTTCCAAAGCCTTTGTGTTCTTGATGAAGACTTCCTTCCTACAACTTTCCTGCATTAGTCACAACAAGTCAAACTAGCACATTTGACTAATCAACATGTATAAAATATCATATCAGGTTAGCTCAAACATAACCATTAAAATCATACCCCATATGTAACCATCATAAAGCAGAATCATATGTCATATGTATACTAATATGGAAACAAAATATGGATACTTATCATAAGCTTCCAATACCAATTCTTACTTTCCACCTTTGTCCTACCTCTGTACACACTCTAGATTGGATGCCTCACTAGACAATCACCTAGTTCCTTCTCTTCTACCATGCGAACCTACACATAGTGTGCATTACACATACACAACTATACATGTCATATATCCTATGCAATTCATGTATCCATACTAGTACCATATGTGCCATTTGTACACAGTACCACTTGTACATATGTATCCCATACCAAATGTCCATAGCATCACCTACATGACATATACTTCATCCACATGTTTTTAACCATCTCAGTATTACACCAAAAATTCCTTTAATTTCTCATTCACACTACTTTTAGGTAGGTCTAATTAGACCATGTTTGGTTTGTCGATTAGAGAATAAGGAATTGATGGACCTATTCAACTTTTGCAACCAGAGCATAACTAAAAAATTTTACGTTAGAATATTCAAGTGCTTTTAGTTAGCTAATCCTTTTGATGTATCTTGTGGTTGCAAGAAATTTTTGGCAAAAATTATAACATAAATGCATAATACAACTTTACAAAACCAATAATTTTGAGTTTCAAGATTTAATTTGTCCCATAGAGAAGGTTTTAATAACAACAAAATATGACTTCCCCTTAATCATAAAGTAGACTATTGACTACAATAGTTAGTCTAGTATGGACTTCAATGTTATATTTGAAGTATAATAACAATCTTAACTTGTCTCTAGCCAAGAACATAATTATTTTGTACTCAAAAAGTATTCACACTTAAACAAATCATGTCATATGATTTACTGTTGCTCTTTTTACAGTTCTTCCAACATCTTCTTGGCCATGAATAATTCAGTGTATCTCTAAAACCAATTGAACAATTAGTATGAAAGTGCATACATTTCCCATACATGAGTTATAAATGAAGGTTACAATATTCTCAACTCCACACCCTCCATGTTTTTTGGCATTATGTGTACCAAGGTGTGAACCTAGGTGATCTACATGTTTACACCTCACTTTAAACATTAAATCACCCCTGGAAAAAACGAGTGTATAACCCATTTATCAATTATAAAATTTATTAACATTAATTTTTGCGTCATTTATGCAACAATTATTATGATGCCTTATTTAGAACTAGACAACACTATTAATGCAATCTGACAGGTAGACTTCTCCCATATTGCTTGATAGAAATAATGGTACAGAACATGCGCTTTAGATTATACAATTGTCAATTGGCTTGAGTAAATTGCTAGATATTCTTTTATCGAAACCAATTTTCTTTTACAACAGTCTCACTTACCAATATCATATATCCACTAAATATGGTTGAAGAATCGAGCTGTTGTATGGTTTATTATTCTCACTTTTCTAGAACGTTTTATATGCTAGACCTTTATGGCATGCATTTTATTACTAGCATAAGATCTTAGATCATCATGGGTTGTATTAATGTGATAAGTTTTTGTGTTTATCAAGAATTTACTTATTAATTCAGAAAATCATGTTCTAAATCTAGTGTACAATTCTTGTTATTCATTAGGCTGCTCTGCATTTCTCTAATGCACCAAGAACCACCATATCTAGTCTAGAAATGTAGTTTTTTTTATATAAAGTAGAAGCACGCAGATCATACTAATCTTATCACTTCTCACAAGAAGTACATTTGTAAGATGTCCAGTCATTCTGAAGATTGGAAAGGTTCCTATTTGTGAAATGCTACCCACAGAACTGCATTTATATCTAGATGAATATGTACATTAAGGTACACCTTAAGTTGCAAGGTTTCACACATTAGAATTTAAGTGAACTGTTGGGGAGGTGCTCTTAAGCTTAATATTGTCTTTCTGCTATTAACCTAGGAGTTGTTTCTATACTCCCATTATGTATATACACTAGATGTACTTTTGGTGTCAGTCCCATTGACCTTGTTATTAGAGTCATAATTAATATATGATGTCTTCTCACACATGCATTTAGTGAGTTGTATTGCATTTGAGCATTTACTTCCTAATTTTGACCCTAGCTTCATCTAGAATGGAATCTAATATGTGCCTCTTATCGGCTTTGGTTACAATTATCTTAAGATTTTCTTTACTCAAAAGAAACTTGTAAGTTCCAAACTATGCATGTCGAATTTCATATTAAATAATAATTTGGTAAGACTCAGATCCATTCAATAGTGTATATTTGAAACATTTTACCAATAAAGTGGATTAATAGCTCAACCACTGGCAAAACCACATTCCAGAGCTGAACTTCATCATTATATGCAGATGTACCAATTAAAACATTAAATTGAAAGACAGTTCTAAAATACATAGTCTCATACCTCATACAGGGACGTGATTTTCTTGAGTTTAATGATTTCTCATGGGAATTTGCTGAACAAATACTCAATTATCGATTTTGGATACTTTTTATAGAATGTTATGAAATTTTTTCGATATAGATTGCATCAACCTATTTTTTTATTTTTCGTCATGTTGAAAGAAACCTATGGCAAAGAGCACTTGTCAATTTTTCTCATGTTGACCATAACCTATGGAAAAGAGCACTTGTCATTTTTTCTCATAAGGATTCAATGTTTTTTCCCTTCATATTTTAGGATCTCTATATGCATAAACTTTATTTCATTAAGTTATGTCCTTGACAAGAGTATCTTAGTTTTATTTTATTCCTTGCACTTATACAACTCAGAATTTAACTTTAACACGAGAAAGTAATTTGGGGACAATATGGAAGGAGAGATCTATTAAGGATAGAATTTAAAACTACAATTACTGCTTTCAGTACCACATAATTGTTATAATTTTTTTCATTCCTGCCATTCTACTATGATATTTTGCATCTTAAACCAATTTTTCACTCATGTTAATTTGTGAGAAATTTAATCCATCCATGAATGTAAACATACGAATGCAGCTCAGTGTAACCATGAAAATTGGCCCTACATGCAAGCCATACACATATATGTAAGCATAGACATGTAATCACATCATGAGT
>APFE030796156.1:109602-179810 GCA_000404065.3 Pinus taeda | reverse complement strand
TGGTCTCTTACATTATTGCCTTTTTGTGAACAACTCAACATTTAAACCATCTCGATCCATTTAGTGCAATTTTACAACTTTTTCATTCATGTGGGCCTTCACATGGTAACTCTCCCTCTCTAGCATATTTGGTCATTCCCCAAATTTCCTTACCCTAATATATATAAATCTCGATCATGGTTATTGTGTTGTAATTCTCCCATACCAATACTACCTAGTGTTTTCATATCATACTAATAAAAGAAGAGTCAGTCAAACCTTTTAATCAAATCAATATTTGACCACACTACGGATCTCAAATTGTATGATAATTAAAACATATATATTTTCAATCTCATATAGGTTAACCACATCCTACATATCTACCTAAAATAGCCAGCATTTAAAATGAAAATCTAGCCATGAGTTCACCTTACTTACCGTGAATTCCTAACCCACGCAATTCACCACGACTGCTGATATAAAATACCTAAACCACAAGTATACTATATGACGAGTTGTTATGTTTGGCCTCCATATGGAAAATCTTGAGATCTGGATTTATTTCTTACTCACTTTCACATAACCTCCACATAGTTGTAAGGCTTACCTCATTGCCAACAATTCCTCCCATAGAAGGTTGACATAAATGGCCCAACACATAGTCATGGTCACTTAAAATGGTCCAAAATACGTGATTATCCATTCAAATACAGAAAAAAAACACTTGCATATGATACAAAGATTGCAAGTGAGTCATAACAACAAAATCTTGCAATGTAAAGTCAATTAGAAATTTACCTTGACGAACATTCTCTAGGTACCCAAGAAGTTTGCATCACCAGAAACAAAAACCTAGACTCTCTAAAAGTTCACAAGACCACAGGGTTTAACTTCATTGTAGCCAACAGAACTGAACACAACTTCTTCCAATATTCATAGCAATTACACTATCATGGCGGTGTCCACATTACCTGTGGAGCTTGGTGTTAGTGTCAATATTTTCATACTACTATCAATGATCAAAAATCATATTTTCGTATCATATTAGGGTCCCATTCTGAAATGTTTGTCATTCCACTAGGTCTTCATGCAAAAATTTGGTCACTAAAGGTGGAATTAGGGCTTCCTTTACTCCTTTTAGAAATTTACTGCTTGTTGGCTCATTTCAACCTTGTTGAGTATCCATTGTCCATAAAGTTAATGACATAATGCCATCACATCAGTCATGTCATCTGGAAATTCATTCCTTCAAGGTCTCACTAGGTCTTTTAGGGTTTTTCAAGGTTTCTTTAGGTCATTACGGTTTCCAAGGTTCCAATAAAACTCCATTCCATTGCATAAGACCGGCAAGTAAAGGGTGATCAAATAACATCCCTTCGCCATGTGAAGATGATTTGTAAAGAGAAATGCTTATTTCATTATGTAATTTTATGTCTTTCAAATGTAATAATTTCACCACCCCAAGCTGTTAACTCAGTGTTCCAAAGAGTTCTCAAACACCACCAAAAGATAAATTTGTCAAAGGAAATAGTCAAGTGAAAGGGTAATGTTTCAAAACTTTAAGTGAATGCCAAAGGGAGTTGTCTTTTCCCAAGGGTGTCCAAATCATCATTTTCCACAAGCACTAAATACCAATTTCCTCTCCCACTCAGCTAGGGTTGGCTATGGAATCAGAGACATGCAAGAAGAGGAGGCATAAGGGTGGTCATTTCAACAAGTATGAGGCCATTCCAAGTCATAGAAACCATGTCCCCATCATTTTTCAAGAAGTCATTCCAAGGGACAAATCATTTGCCACACATAGGTCCAGTTTTTCTTCAAATTATGTTTCCAACCAAATAGAGATGAATTTTACAAATGTGAGAGACCTTTTTTATCCATAATAGGCCAAGGATAAGAAACCTCCTTCATTTTTTACACAGGTATCATGGTTTTTGAGAAATATAAAAAATATAGTGGCTACAAGAGAGTTGTTGCACTTCTAGAGTGCCATTGGGAAAATCATTTTCTCCCCTAGCAAGGGTGTCCAAATGACTTGCATGATGAGTCAAATCATAACGAGATAGAAATATATTTCCAATGAGCTATCATGAGCACAATTTCCAATTGAGTAAGACCTCCAAAAGTTTCCTGCAAGAGCACACTTCATTGTTTTCACCCTCATATTGTATCTTTTTACTAGTCTTGGGAGAATCAACGTTTGGAGGGTCAAATCAAGTCCATTTTGGGAAATGAAGGCATATTTGGAAACTACATAGTACAAGCTTTCTAATGAGCTATCTTGGGTTCAATTTGGACACCAGGATGGCACTCAAAAGTAACCTTCAAGTTGGAGTGCATGTTTGACTAGAGTGTTGCACGTTTCCTTGAAATTTCTATGCATTTCCTAAGGTCACTGCGCGCATGTAAAGAGAGGACGCATTTGACCATATTGCTACACATTTGCCTAGAAGCTTCCTGAAGTAGCCCACAAAGCACAACACATTCTCCAAACTTCAAAATGTGCCACCAACATGCTCCAGCACCACAAGTAGGTTGAAATCATATCACTCCTCTCCTCCACAGTTGATTTATATGGTGTTTTAGTGTCTTTTGGTGTCTTACTAAATTCAAAACCCTAGTAACATAATTCCATTCCTAAATATCATTTCCTAGCATCCCACTACCATTCCTACATTTCAAGGCTACCACTTGCCACGTCCCTCATATCACACATCTCCATTTCCATCTCCTCAATTTCCTCACACCTTTCCATACTCTCTACACCTACATTCCATTTCATCACCTCCCTAGGGTTTGACTCAAAAAACTCAAAGTTGCAAAAGAGAAGATTGAAGCCTTGACCAAGAAATAGGAGAAAAGGAGGCTATAAATTCTTGCCGAGGCATCACTCCTTGCCTCAAACACATGATCAGTGATCATCCCACCAATTTTGACAAGTTTTGAAGCAAATTTTGTAACTTGTCAATTACTTTGTTTTTTGAGGCATTTTTAACAGAGTCAAAAGGTCAAACGCGGGGGCATATGATGAGAAAAAGGTCAGCATATGTGGATTCATAGTGATGAGGACATGCACCCTGTGAATTTTCTAAGAATTTGGAGAAAAACAGGTCAGTCAAAAAGGTCAAAAACCACCAAAAGACCACCTTTTTGCCTCTTTTTTGGCTTGGTCACTGTGTGTTTACCAGTCATGGTAGATTGGAATTTTGACAGGGAAAATGACTTGTAAATGGAAAACTGAAGGCATTTTTTCAATGTAGACTCGAAGGGATTTTCAACGAGCTATCTTGGAGAAAATTTGGACACCAGGAAGGCATCCAAAAGTAGCCCTAAAGTTGAAGGGCCCATTTGAGACTAAAAGGGTGCATTTGATAGTTGAAGGGTGTGTTTGATAGTCTTCTGCTATTTTCATTGTTTCACTCCAAATTGACTCTCACCTATTGGAAATTCAATTTTTACTCATGTAATTAATCTAGATGATGTAATTATTATGTTTTTACTTTTATCTAGGGTAGATACATTAGTTAAATGGCCTATGTTACATGTAATGAATTAGTTTGTTTGAGTGAGGGACGAGTCACTTTGACCACCCTACACTCCAATTATCAGTTCACCCTTTCTATAAACTGCTCCTCCTCTCATGGATTCGACCCTTGAGCCTAGGATGGGTTAGTTTGAGGCCTATATTATGTATTTTCCTAGTCATTTTATAGGTTGGAATCAGTTGGATGTTTGGCTATTGATCAGATACACTAGTGCAATCAGTATCTGGCAAAATTTAATGAATGAGTTGCAACTATTTTGGTGGGATACTTGTGGTATGGAATTTTGACTTAGTTTCTTCTTATGTTGCATATGTTTGAATGGTTTTTACTACCATATTTCACTTCACTTCTATGATATGTTTATTTTCAAGTTGATGAGCAGAATACATCTTATATGCTATGTTTTGGGGAAATCTACATAGTTTGTCCAGTTTCTTCATTCTAGAAAGAATACATGCTTGTCTTGCTCTTTCTAGCATCTCACCAGTCTTATCCATCTCACATCATAACCTTAAAGTGTTTTAGTGCCTACCTACCTTGCTCCATCAAATGTCTGCAATCATACCCTCATTTTCCCTAACATACTCTTTTGACCTAATATTCTTGCAAAAACCCAACCAAAATCAAATCAAACAACCCTCTGCACTTTACATCTAGCATAAAAACGTAATTTATCCAGCCCTCTTGGCTGTGATCCCTTGGAGAGAGCCCTCTCAGGCTTGGTAGGTATAGATACCATCCTAAAAGATTGGTTTGTGGTTACCTCAGCTGGAATCTTCCTCAGCTTTGGTGATCTGGAGGAGTGATAAAATACTGGCATCGTTGCTGGGGAGTGAAAGCTCTATCTTCCTCAGGAAATAACGGCAATGGTTCATATCTAATTGTTGATGGTGAAAAATAGTTGGACACATAGGAGGGTTGTACCATTCACCTGGCGACTCCATTGACTGAAAGATCCAGAAAATCAACACTTCATGGTGACTCCACTTTTCAAGAACTAGTAGTTTGAAAACTTTCTTGGTGACTTCTTTTTTGTCAAGATGAGTTCTACTGCAAGAAGAGACCCCAGGTATGCTCCTATGGATGAATCTTAGATCCCTGGATTTCCAAATCCTATGACTCATGTTGACTAGTTTACAAATCTTCCTATATTTAAAAATGAACAAGATGATGATGCTACTTTTCATTTAGTAAGGTTTCATGTACATGTATGTAGACTAAGAGTGGAGTTTCCTGAGGACTGTCTCATGAAGTTGTTTATGGCTACCCTTGAAGATAAAGCTAAGGTATGTTACGAAGGGTTACCAGAAGGAAGCTTATGTTCTCTAAAATATTTCCATAATGTGTTTTGCAACCATTATGTGAAGCCTTATCTTTCTTTACAAAGCTGTTGTGATTATAGTGAAGGTTTCATTTCATATCTTGAAAGTATTGATGATATCGAATGTATGGATGATGAAGAAATCATTGAAGCCTTCTTTGATTTTTCCCTTCAACAACAGTCTGAAAACTCCAGTCATTTTGATACACAAGATCATAGTCAGCATACAGTAGCTTCCTCTTTACTTGTGGATGAAGGAATTTTGCATCTTGATAGTCAAAAGGAATCACATGAAATGAATCAGAAGTCTAATGAAAATTTATATTCTCCTTTGCTTGAAATTAATTAAGATATTGAACATCCTTGTCAAAATCTAGGAGGGAAAGAAGACAATTATTGTTTTGTACATAGAAAACAAAGAGTACTTCCTCCTTTGACTGAAGAAGAAATAAATCATATTCTTAAGTTGCAAATCCATATTCCATCCATTAAGAATGATGATGTTATTGTATAGTCTTTCCAATTTCCAAGTGACTATGAAGAGGAGAATAGTGACAAAGAAGAAGTTGTTTTAGAGCCCGTTGCATATACAAATATTCCTCAAGGCTTAGAAAATGAAAGCTTTTTTGATGAAAAGGAGTTTGCCCTAGATCCCATAGATATGGACATTTAGGCTATTGAAAATATTATGGAGGATCCCTTTGCTAATTTTTTATAGCCATATGGAAATAATGCTTATTCTTCTCTTTTATTGATTCACAAAAGGTAATGCTTCATAATTTTCAAGATCCCTTGGATAGTCTTTTGCAAGCATTGGAGAATATGAATGTTGTTTTGTTTTTCAGCATAAATCTTGGTTTCAGTTTTCATTGTGAGTTGCCTACATATACATCATTCTTCCTGCTCGAGGTAAGTGAGAGAATAATTTCAGTAAGTAACCATGTACTAGATTGGTTACACTGGAAGGATCATTTCACCCAATCAACAATGGTGGAAGAAGGGAAAAAAGAGGAGGAACATGCCAATGTGTTCCCTCTGGCTCATGAAGAGGAAACAATTCAACTTGAAAATTGTTTTGATCTTTTTGTTGATCATCAAGATCTATCCTTTGCACATGCTTTTCAAGATCCTTTTACCAGTTGGCTGCAGTCACCAGATCATGATGGTTATCTTATTTCGAATCATAGTTTTCAGCTTGAGTTGTATGTTGAGTTTCCAATCTTCAAGATTTTTGTAGATAGTGTAAATAGAGGAGAATCAGGTATCCAGTTGCTTGATTGGCTTCATTGGAATTTTTCCTTTACCTGATTTAGCAGTCATTTTCAACAGTTAGAATAGAATAGGGTGTGGATTTTGTTTCAGCAGCAACTTTCCTTCAAGTTCAGTTTTCAGCATGTGGCAACAAAGTTCATCAAGGTTTGAAGCCTGAGGAGAAGGCCCTAAGGCTTTGATGATCTGATAGTCTGGATTGAAGTTTTCAGTGTTCAGTTTGGTTCTTAGTTTTAGACTGTATTGGCCCACATGGTTAGGCACTTAGTCTACATTGTTGTTGACACCTCCAAGGAGCTTCCATCCCCAATAAGGCCGATGTTAGTGTCAATATTTGCATACTACCATCAGTAATCAAAAATCCTCTTTTCATATCATATTAGGGTCCCATTGTAATTTTTTTTTCATTCCACTAGGTCATCATGAAAATATTTGGTCACTGAAGGTTGAATTAGGGCTTCCTTTACTCCTTTTAGAAAATTACCCCTTCCTAGCACATTTAAACCTTGCTAAGTATCCATTTTCCATAAAGTTAATGACATAATGCCATCACATCAGTCATGTCATCTTCAAATTCAATACTTCAAGGTCTCATTAGGTCTTTTAGGGTTTTTCAAGGTTTCATTAGGTCGTTAGGGTTTCTAATGTTCCAATAAAACTCCATTGCATTTCATAAGACGGGTAAGTAAAGGGTGATCAAATAACATCCCTTCACCATGTGAAGATGATTTGTAAAGAGAAATTCTTATTTCATTATGTAATTTTATGTCTTTCAAAAGTAATAATTTTGCCATCCAAAGCTGTTAACTCAGTGTTCCAAAGAGTTCTCAAAGACCATCAAAAGATCAATTTTTTCAAAAGAAATAGTCAAGTGAAAGGGTAATGTTTCAAAAATTTAAGTGAATGCCAAAGGGTGTTGTCTTTTCCCAAGGGTGTCCAAATCGTCATTTTCCATAAGCGCTAAACCCTAATTTCCTCTCCCATTGAGATAGGGTTGGCTATGGAATCAGAGACATATGAGAATGTGAGGCATAAGAGAGGTCATTTCAATAAGTATGAGGCCATTTCAACTCATAGACACAATGTCTCCATCACTTTTCAAGAATTCATTCCAAGGGACAAATCATTTGCTAGACATAGAACCAGTTTTTCTCCAAAGTATGTTTCCAACCAAACAAAGATGAATTTTACAAAAGTGAGAGATATTTTTGACCATAATAGGCCGAGGATGAAAAAACTCCTTCCATTTTTACACATGTTTCATGGTTTTGGAGAAATGTCAAAAATACAATGGCTACAAGAGAGTTGCTGCACTTCTGAAGAACCCTTGGGAAAATCATTTTTTCTTCTAGTGAGAGTGTCCAAATTACTTTCTTGATGCATCAAATGATAACTAGACAAACATATCTTTCTAATGAGCTATCGTGATCTCAATTTGGAGTTGATTAAGACCTCCTAAGGTTTCCTTCAAGAGAACACTTCATTTTTGCACCCTCATTTTGCAGTTTTTGACCAGTCTTGGGAGAATCAAATTTTGGAGAGTCAAATCAAGTCCATTTTGGAAACGGAATGTATATTTGGAAACTAGACAAGACAATATTTCCAATGACCTCTCCTGGGCTCAATTTTGACACTGGTAAGATAGTCAAAATCAACCTACAATTTGGAGGGCGCATTTGACCAAAGCGCTACTTGTTTGCCTGAAATTTTTGTGCATTTCCTAAGGGTGTTGCACACCTATAAAGAGAGGGTGTGTTTGACCATATTGTTGTGCGTTTGCCTAGAAAATTCTAGAGGTAGCCCACAAAGCACAACATCCTCTCCAAACTCCAAAATGTGTCACCAACATACTCTAGCACCACAAGTAGGTTGAAATCACATCACTCCTCTCCTCCACAATTCATTTATATGGTGTTTCATTTTGTTTTGGTGTCTTACCAAATTCAAAACCCTAGTAACATAATTCCATTCCTAAATCTCATTTCCTAGCATCCCACTAGCATTCCTACATTTCAAAACTACCCCTTGCCACCTTCCTCATATCAAATATCTCCATTTCCATCTCCTAAATTTCTTCACACCTTTCCATACTCTCTATACCTACATTCCATTTCATCACCTCCCTAGGGTTTAACTCAAAAACTTAAAGCTGCAAAAGAGAAGATTGAAGCCTTGACCAAGCAAGAGGAGTAAAGGAGACCATACCTTCTTGCCGAGGTGTCACTCCATGCCTTAAACACATGATCAACTGTCATCCCACCAATTTTGACAAGTTTTGAAGAAAATTTTGTAACTTGTGAATTACTGTATATTTTTAGGCATTTTTAATAGAGAAAAAAGGTTAAACGCACAACACCTAGGGTGTTGCGCTCTTTTTCGAGGCATCTGATGAGAAAAATGTCAGCATATTTAGATTCATATTGATGATGACATGCACCCTGTGCATTTTCTAAGCATTTGGAGACAAAGAGGTCAGTCAAAAAGGTAAAAAACCACCTTTCTACCTCTTTTTTGGCCTGGTCACTCCGTGTTTACTAGTCTTGGGATATTGGAATTTTGATAGGGAAAATGACCTTCAAATGGAAAACGGAAGGCATATTTGGAAAGTAGACTCCAAGGGCTTTCCAACTAGCTATCTTGGAGAAAATTTGGACACCAGGAAGGCATCCAAAAGCATCCTTGAAGTTGAAGGGCACGTTCAACACTAAAATGGCACGTTTGACAGTTTAAGGGCGCGTTTGATAGTCTTCTGCTATTTTCACTATTTCACTCCAAATTGACTTTCACCTATTGGAAATTCAATTTTTACTCATGTAATTGATCTAGATGATGTAATTATTATGTTTTTACTTTTATCTATGGAATATACATTAGTTAAGTGGCCTATGTGACATGTAATGAATAAGTTTGCTTTAGTGAGGGATGAGTCACTTTGACCACCCTACACTCTAGCTATCAATTCAACCTTTCTAGCAACTTCTCCTCCTCTCATGGATTTGACCCCTAAGCCTAGGATGAGTTGGTTTGAGGCCTATATAATGTATTTTCCAAGTCATTTTACAGGTTGGAATCAGTTGGTTGTTTGGCTATTGATCAGAGACACTAGTGTAATCAGTATTTGGCGGAATTTAATGAATGAATTGCAACTATTTTGGTGGAATACATGTGGTATGGAATTTTGACTCAGTTTCTTCTTATGTTGCATATGTTTGAATGTTTTGTACTCCCATATTTCACTTCACTTCTATGATATGTTGATTTTCAAGTTGATGAGCAAAATAGATCCTATATGCTCTGTTTTGGGGAAATCTACATAGTTTGTCAAGTTTCTTCAGTTTAGAAATAATAGATGCTTGTCTTGCTCTTTCTAGCACCTCACCAGTCTTATCCATCTCATTCATAACCTTAAATTGTTTGAGTGCCTACCTACCTTGCTCCATCAAATGTTTGCAATCATACCCTCATTTTCCCTGACCTAGTCTTTTGACCTAATCTTCTTCCAACAACCCAACCAAAATAAAATCAAACAACCCTCTGCACTTTACATATAGCCTAAAAACACAATCTATCGAGCCCTCTTGGGTGTGATCCCTTGGAGCGAGCCCTCTTGGGTGTGATCCCTTGGAGCGAGCCCTCTTCGGCTTGGTAGGGATAGCTACCAATCTAAAAGGTTGGTTTGTGGTTACTCAGCTGGACTCTTCCTCAGCCTTGGAGATCTGGAGGAGTGATAAAAGTTGGTATACACCTAGCAGGAGAATCAGTAATAGATCTGCTAGATGTAGAGATTGTTCAACGAGGGAACCACAAGAACCCCTCCCTCAAGAGTATTTCTTTAATCTCGGTCTCCACCATGGTCTGTCTAGAACCTCTCCCACCTTTTCTTTCTACGTCTTTGGGTAGCTTGGCCAGAAAAGAAAAGAACACACTTGTAAGAATGTTCATGAGAATTGATGATAGCACATTTAATCATACTCTTCCCCTTGGTTTGTGGCTTGATGCATTGGTCTGTGAATTTGATGCTCAATGGACTTGATCGCTAGCAAACTTTGAGATTCGGTGACTAAACCAATAGTTTTACCTACCAAGAGGAGGAATTATTCCTTTGAATCAATGCGATATATATAAGTATGGCCTTGACCATTCTCTCAATGATTTGAATGCATTTAATCATAGCAGAGACGAAAAAAATTTGAAGGTATTGGCATCCTTAAGAAGTTCTTTGTTGGGAACCTGTGCGTATTCTAATCCTCACCTTCTCTATCTTTTATTTTCATTATGCACAGGTAGGGGATGAGATTAAAGAAATTTTATGGCTTATCCACATGAAATTAAGGATAATCCTTATCGACTAACTCCCGTTACAAGCCTTTCCATTAGGATAATCATTATCCACGATTATGTTTAGTATTGAAACATATCTAGATTAGGGATAAAAGCAAACAGAAAAGAAAACCGGTTTGCAAGGGAATGATAATGGACAAAGAGCTTTTCTCCGATCCTCCAATTGAAAAGGTGTGATTTTTCTTTGTTGATATTGCTCGCTTGGGTGTTGGTCCCACTTAGTTAGCAACTGATTGAGAATAAAATAGTTTTAAGCATGTTGTTCAGACTTTACTTTGGGGTGAAAGAGCCCACAGGGAAAAGGCGTAGGGAATTTTGGAACTCATTCAGTTACCTAAAGAACAAATTTTGTTTTTTACCCTAGATCAGATGAGCCTTACATCTTTTTTTATACCACAATGCACAACACAACTAAGTTTTTGTTACTCATTTTTCGATATTTAGGTTAGAACTTCTACTTGAAAGTTTGCCTTTCTAGTTTGTTCAGTATTTTTTGGTCGACCCTTTTTCCATTATTTTCTTTATTATATGGAAAAGACAAATACTTCTTTATTATGGAGTCACTTAGACCCTCACCTTCTTTTTTGATCGGTTGGATTTTCTAACATTTTCCTGAGGTTTTAAAATTTTGTGTTACTAAACGTATTACAGTGGAATCGGGATCGCATTATGAATATGTGTTCAAAAAATCTAAAGAAAGTAAATATTTGAGATCCTTATTGTGTACCTTCATCCACTTGAGCATATCTCTTAAAAATTGGATTTTTATCATACATAGGCTTGCGTTGTGGATATTACATGTACTATGCTTCCCTATGTATTTAGGTGCCGACGTTGCGAGTGGAAGTATAGTTGTGTTCCAGTGCTAGTGATATTACATTGTAGAGAGTTGATATGAATGGAATTATTTTCAAGTACCCTTGGATTCTTTACTAAAAATTACATGTGAAAAGGGACACCAAATTTTCACTATTTTCACTTGTACCAAGAAGAAGGGAAGTGAGTTTTTCTCTGAAATATATAATTAAAAAAAAAAAACATGGCAACCTACAGAGGAAATATTTGAATATTATGACTTTGTAATGCTTGTGTGCACCCACAACAGGATGCTTCATGGGATACAATTAGCCATAGAAGAACATTAGAAGTATCGCTACATCATATTGGTTGGCTACAATGGAAACAATCATCATATGAATTGAATAGTTGGGCCACTTGTTATTAATTGTCTTTACAGTGCTAACTCCTTGTTTGCGTCATAGAAAGCCCTTCCAGAATCAAGGAAAACTGTAGGTGTGACCTTTTCCAGTCTCTAATTGGTACAAATACCAAACTTATGCTCACATCACCATTTCACAATCCCTAATTTCCTAATTGTGTAAGACCTAGTTTAGGACCTACACTCATTCATATCTTACATAGGTGGATTGGCCCTTACGCTGCAATATTTGAAATTAGTGATCAGATACCATTTGTCACATATGCCCTAGGCACCACACCACTAAATACCTATTATTCTTTACTTGGTCCACGATGTGGACCTTTGGGTTCCCTAAATAGACTTATTTACTATACTACATCAGGAGTAAATGCTTCAACATTCCTATGCATATACATTACAGCTCAGAGGAAGGAGTCGATCATGGGCATTCAACATGTTGAGATTATACATTCAAAATTTCAGTACTTTGATTACTTCATACAATAATTATTGGAATCATTAACAGAAATACACTTTAGCTAGCATTTCCATATATCATTGTCATAATCCTATGGACATAGTTAAAATAATACTGACATATATCTTATGCAATGTGAGCCTCAGTAGATGTAATTCACTCCATAATGCATAATGCATAGCATAGATAGCCTAAAATTTAGGCTATACAATTTCAAGCATTAGAACATAATTATATATCATATTTAATCACCATCTTAAAAATTGAGATTTCACATAAGTTTAAAGATGTAACAACATAACAATTATTGCATAAAACCCACATATTATGTTCCCTCACTAAATTTAACGTGGATTACATTTATGTGCCATAATTTTCACATGCATCCATATATAATCATCTCATAAATGCCATTAACGTAGGAAAATCTACTCATGCATAGTGATCACATGAAATTCATTCAATCATCTCATAGGAAGGAAAACTCAAGGAAATTCTCTCATATGTTAAATGAATTTACAAAATAGAGGGTAAGGAACCAACATACAAAACATCCCATGCAAACTAAACTATCTGAAAGAATGTCACTAGGAAAATCGAGCACCGCCACCCAACCTAGAACTCACTTTCTCCAGTTCATCCACGAGCCGAGAGTTGTTGCCATGGATCAATTACCTCCTGTTGATCTCTTCATTGGGTATTTTTATACCCTCTTTCATGATATGGTTTCCATTAGTGGCATCCCGTTTTTCTAGATATTTTTATTGATTTTCTTAGGCTTTTCTCATAAAGGATTGCCTTTCTCTCTCACGAGGATTTTCCTCATAAAGTATTTCCTTTCCCTCCCACAAGGATTTTATGTTTTTCTTAAACTTATCATATTTCTCCAGCTAAGTAACTTAATGGATATTTATCTCCAAATCTATTAATCTTATCTAGAATTGGATCTAGAAGTCTTATCATGAAAGAATTATCCATTCTGATTCACCAATGAGATTTTATTTGGAAAGAACCTCATCCCTTGGTGTCTTGTTTTGCAAGCGTTTTATATTATATTTATTTGTTTAACAATAAAGTATTCACTTTCATTAGTACACCTTGGACCAAGATTTTCTTATCTTATGTTAATAGAGTGTTACATACAACAAAGGGTTGTTACACTCCTAGAACTATCACATCTTAACCAAATAATAAAATTTCAACTTTAAATGACTATGAGGAACCTAACTTCTTATCATAAATCCTAAGACCCTTTTGAGGTCAATTATTGACTTGATTGGAAGAGACTCTATTGCATTAAAATCTTAAGGAAATAAGAACTTGTTCATGGGCTATGTCCTATGAGATCTTAGACATTTTTACCATATTTAGCTATGTCTACCATCTACGTTGAATATTCACTTGGCTCAATATCTCACTTGACCAAATACTACAAATAGTTTCTATATCTAGTTAGTTTCACCACCTTCTTATCCAACACTACTTCAATTTCCTTTTTTCTTTATTTAGGTGGTTGAATTTCCCATTCAATTGCTAGAATTTTCTCAAACACATTTGCTATAATTTTCTTCTCTTCCTTATAGGGATAGAAAAATACAACAACAAAAATTGATGAAATTGCAATATCATTTGGAATTTCAATTTCATAAGCATTTGAACAAAATTTCTTTAATACTTTACATGGCTCAATAATTTTAAGTTCTAGTTTGTTATATGTCTCTGTAGCAAATCTCTCCTTGCTAAGGTATATATAAATCAATCTCCAACTTTAAAATCTAGTTTTCTCCTTCTCATATTTTCTTTCTAACTGTACATGTGGTTGTTATCTTATATGTGTTGTTTAAATATTTCTTCCAATTCCAATTCACCATCACTACAAATATTCATAAACACCAACCAAGTAGAGACATCAATCACCATCGTTGCAAATATTCATAGTCATCATCCTATTAAAGACACTAATCCCCCAAACTACAAATATTTATACGCAAAAACCTAATTCATTGAGTTTTCTTGCTAGTCCTTCTGTCACTAGCTATGTTAGTTGCTTCTTCTTTCACCAAATTTTATTTTCCCAAAATTTATTAATTTTTATCTCTTTCCAAGTACATACTTGTACAATATGTGATGTATCTAATTTTATGAATTTGATTCTCAAATGTTTGCACGAGGAACTTCTCTATGTCTTTTTAGATCTATTAAAATTTCACAATATGAAATGTCCCAAAAAGGCAGTTACACCAAAAATTCTAAGCTGACATGTTTGAATTTGATTTCAGGGTCACTCAAAAACCCTAACTTCCATAAAGCATGTATTTGAATGTATAGAAAAACAAATACTAATTTGTTTATCTGAGGTATTGTTATATTTCTTCAGAAGTCTATGAATATTTCATAACATAAAACATCCAAGAAACTAAGTTATAGTGAAAATACCAAACTAACCTATTTGAATCTAATTTCAAGTCCATTCTTAAACCGTAACTTACATAGGCCATATATCCAAAATTGTAGCCAACCAAAGCTTCAAATTTTTACTTGAGGTGTTTCTAGATGTCTCCATAGGTCTTTAACATTTCATGGTCTAAAATTTGTGATTTTTATTAGGGCTATATTGTTCCTTGCTTTGATAACTCCATTTCAACATTGTCATATTAAATTTAGCCAATAAAATATTAACATTTTTCGTATGTATAACTTTATTCAGCACCATATGCAATTGTCTAAAAAGAACAACATCATCATCATCAATGCATCAGAACATAAAAGGAACACTGGAAGAAAATAATTCACACATAGATACACTAGGATTAACAAGAGACTTGGGAAAAACCCATTATGGGGAAAGCCCTTTCAAATTCTTCCTCTTATTATATTGTCATTAAATGATTCAGTACAAGAGAGCACAATGATTCATATTAATAACCATAAACCTATCTGTTTGGTCAATTTAATTGTTTTAAATTGCAAGCATAAATTACCGACCGGAGTTGGTAAACTTATGAAGTGAAGGTGCACTATATATGTTATAAGCCTTTCCTTTAGTTTTTAAGATGATGGTTATGTTTGTTTTACGATATTCATTGTTATCTAGATTCCTATTATATTAGAGTTAGATTTCTACAAATTAATAAGTGGAAGTTAAGCTATTGTTAGATTAACCTACCAGGTCATATCTATATTGAGTATCATCCTAAAATTATGAACCTATCTAAACACCTTGTTGCTATAAAACAAAGTATTGAAATTCAAATTAGTCTAACAATCCTTCAAAATCTTGTCTACAAAATATATACAAATTCTGATTCTAAAGAGCACGAAAGTAACCTTCTAATTGCTCACTACAGAGAAGATACAAGTTCTAATTCTAAAAGCATAAAAATACTAACTATAATTAAGTGAAAAACATTTGAAGAACTAAACCATTAAATGACTGTGAAGAAATGTCAGTGCAAATGAAATAATGAAATGATAAATGAAATAACTAAGTTATAATGAGATGATGAACACAAAGAAGTAAGGAAAATAAACCAAAATGTAGTGATAATACGATAACATAAAGCGATTAAATGGAAACAATAGAAAGCGATGAAATGAAATAAACTAAAACCTTGATTATCTACAGGGGCCCTCCACATCTAGTAGGTGTAAATTACACTCACATATGCATCGAATCACATAAAGGTAACTTTAATTCAATATGAGAACAAAAGTATGCTTCACAATTCTTCTGAAATTAACTATTCCTTCATTTTTTATCCTTTACAAAGGATATATACTTATATATAAAATGCATTCTCAACAGTTTGAGACTTATATGCCTATAGTTCTATTAATCAATCCTTATTAAAATTTGAAACTAAACATAAAGAGTGTTATCTCGTCGATTTGCTATTTGGAAAGCAAATCAGAGAAACATAATGTATTCAGAATTCTACTGCTACATGTTTGACCCATTCCTTTGACTACACCACTATGTGATTCCTTCAGCGAATTGGCTCGAGCGAATAGGAGGAGATCCATGAGGGGATCAATCCTCAACTCCCCATGTGCTGGTTTTCTTCCTTGGCACACTAGAACCCCACAAACCATGGAGGTAGCTGCAGATTTGTAAAATAGTTGTAGAATCATATTAATTATGTAGCTAATGCAATATTTAACATAACAATAAGGCACATTATTTAATATGAAAAAAAGACATATAAGAATTTTTACCTTATCAAAATCTATGATTTACTGCTTTTATTGAGTTTATAGCGATGATGAAAAAGAGGAAAAGGGAGGGAAAAGGGTGTCAAAACAAAATAGTTATGGAACTCTACATTCCCCACACTGAAGATTTTGTATGTCCTCATACAAAACGCAAAATTGATATCTTTATTGAAATACTACATTTCCTTGGACACTTCTGCCAATATATCTAACTTCATCCTTTTCACTTTCTTTCCAGGCATTACCGTCCTTGGTTTCCTCATGAGGATCTTGTATTTCAAGTCTATAACTTGTCTCTATGAAGCCTTGTTTTTCTTCTCCAGTTTTGTGTTCTTATTAAGCCACAACTTAGATGTAAAAGGAGGTTTTAACCCTTAGCTATTTGGATTTCATTCTATGCTTTCAAGCGTTGATTTTCATTTGTACATACTTAATGTCCCCAATTCGAAGATTTCTTGTTTTAATATATTTATTACTGAAGGTACTTGTTGTTCATTAAACTAGACTTCTTCTTCCTCTTGAATTGGCATTGATTTTCTTGCTGTGTCCCTTTTCTTAAGGGTTTCAATATAATTATAGATCTCTTGCTGCACTGAATCAATTTCTTAAGCTCTTCATCTTGGACTCTAAGGAGGAAAGGTGATAGTTGGTGATGAAACCATTGGTGTTGTTCTTGGAGAAATTCCTGAATCTTCTTTTGCCTCTGAGTTTTCTTCTATTTCTACATTGACATGCTCTATGCTCTTTTAGGATAAATATTTTGCTGAGTTGAGTCTTGTACTCCTTCCTAGACCTATGATAGGGGTCTTTTGAGTTTTCTTCCTTTTTGTTTTAGGTTTCTCTATTTGCAGTGAAATCTCTGTCTCTTTACTGACTTTCTTTATTCTAACATTTATTTGTTTATTTTCTCTAAAACTTTTGCAAGAAGGATGCCATCCTCTAACAGTTTATGTGGCTATTGTGGTTATTTTTACTGTGTCCTATCAATTTTTCATTTCCTTCCCCTCTTAGGTCTACTGCTATTTGGCTACCCATGAGTTTCTTCCTAAAAGTGATTTTTTACTAAAAAGCTTTCCCAATTATCACCTATGTTTTAGAGATGAGATTCAACAAGTATTTTGACTAGACCATCATGATACATTGTATTATCTATGAACTGAATTCTCCTTTAAACATTCTCTGACATATTTCCAAGACTATTCAATAAGAAATATGGAATATTTATCTCATTTTCTTCAAGAAAAGTCATTAACACCCGAATATGATAGGAAAACATACAACCAAATCTTCCTTCGTAGGTAACAATGTTTTGGATTATTAGAAGTAGGTTCCTCCACTCACATTTTAATGTCTTTCTTAGGATGTGCTTCTTGAAAATGGTGGTGTTTATGCTTGGTTTCTTTAGGAAAACCTTCCAGTTTTATTTATCAATACCTTTATTCTTGAACCATTTCTCTCCCATCTGTGGTATTCAAGTGGCTTTAGCTATAAACGACTTTGTCACTGTGAATTTGATATCTCCTCTCTACTTCAACTCCATGAAAAGCCTTGGTGAAGGATTTAGTCAGTTCTTTATGGAAGCCATTGAATTTCTACAAATTATAGCCAATGCGCTTTCTGCAAAAATTCTTTTGTCTATGGATACCCCTCCTAAAATTTATTCCTTGTTGGCTTTGTTCTGGCTATCACTCCCATGGCCAAGAAGCTTCATTTCAAAAACTGTTTTGTTTAACAAGGTGGGATGGATTAGTAGGATGTTTAGAGTGGAAAGGCTGAGAGTGTGAGTGATGGAATAATGAGAGCGTAGGTAATGAGGGTATTAGGGAATGAGGCAGAATCTAACCGTTAATATCATCCATGTTTATGATTTGAGTGGCCAATTCAATGGATCAAAATATGAGTTATGATGACTGGGAGTGAATGGTAGATTATGCACGATTTGACATGACACAATCTACTCTTTGCAATAATGATTTTGATTTTTTTTTTGGTAGTACTATGTTTTATAATTCAATATATGTAATGTTTTGATCCCTATTATTAAATTAAAGAATTTTGTAGCTTTGAATTATTTTCTTGCTAACCTTTGCTTTCCATTTACGTTGTCTTTAGGTACTTTGAAGTGGAGGGAGTCAATCATTCCTTTAATTGTATCATTAGAGGTTTATGTCAAATTGGCTACAGAAAGTCATCAGAGTTGTAGAAAATCAATAATTTTATAGCTATTTATTATTTTTAAAAAGAAAGGGATAAAAGATGATGGAATTCTAGAAAATGGGATACAATGAAAACTTAATATGCCAAAAATTCTTGGTTTTCACCTTGAATTTTCTGCATAAACATCCCAAAAATTGTTGGTTTCGATGTTTTATGCACTTTAATTAATTTAATTTATTATCTGTTATTTTTGAATTTATATAAAAAAGAAATTTTTAATTTGGAGAAGAAGAAGAATTCTTCTTGACCAACTTCAAATCAGAGTTGTCCTGGAAAATCTTTACAAATTCCTCCTTTGTCATTGGCTTATGATGGAACGTAAGTTGATTTCCATTCACTAAGAGAGGAAGCTTTTCTTCATCAATAGTTCTAATTTTGACTACTCCATTCTAAAAAAAAAAATCAATCACATAAGACCCAAGCCAGTGAGTTTGAAGTTTTCCTTACAAATGTTTGAACTTTGAATCAAAGAGTAATGCCCAGTGTCCTCCCTGAAATTTTCTTTCTTTGATGTATTGACCATGCCATATGGATCTTTGTTTCTAGACTAAACTATTCTTCTGGATAGCATCTTTCCCTATTTCATCAATCTCATTGAGTTTTCCCAATTCTTTGCTTTTGTGCTTCAAATAATTTAAGTCCCAACTTGTTACGCCCCTATAATACTAGTGTAACCCCTTATTGTTATTAGTACAATCCAATTATTATATTGATGTACCCACATAGTTCCCATATTGTTACTATTGTGCCCCATAGAAGCCCACTATTGTTATTATTGTGCCCTTACATTATTATTGTTATGTCGGCTCTGATTATGTTATGACCCCTGAGACTCCTATATATAGAAAGGAGGTCTTTTCATTTGTATCATCCAAGAATTGTTTATTTATGTAATGTAAAGGAGGTTTCCCCCTCGAAGAGGCTGAATTTTAAGGCATTTAGCTATCTTTTCTATCTTTTTCTCGAGTTGGTTTCATAACATGATATACTGGGTCGAATATGTCCTATATCTAATAGTTCCTTCAATTGAATTTGTAATTCTTGAAGTTCTGGAGGTGTCATTCTATAAGGTGTTTTAGAAATTGTTTGAGTACTAGGTTTCAATTCTATTGTGAGATCTAGCTCTCTTACAGGGGGTAATCCTGGTAGTTCCTTTGGAAATACATCAGGAAATTTGGCTAACACCGGATATTGTTCTAAGGATGGTCCTTTTTCTTTACTTACTTCTTGAATTACATATGGCTAACAACCTTTTCTTAAGCAACGCTTCATTTTCATTGCTGATATGTAGCGTAAAATACTTTTCTCTTGATTCCTTGAATTTGGATCGCCATACCTATGACAAGATCATAAGTTCCTAAGGTTGTGACATAAACTTTTAAGTTAGTCGAATAGACCCCTAGGTCAATTTTGCATTGATCCACACTTAAGTCTAGGGATTGGAGTTCTCCTGAGGTCATTTCTACCCGTCTAAAATCATTTTGTCTGCAAGCGAACCCACATTTGTTTAATGCACATGACGAAATGAAACTATCCGTGGCACCAATATCAAATAAGATTTTGAGTTTTATACCATTAATAATACTCGAAGATTCCACTACAGTGGCTGATTGATCGTTGTTGACTAATGCATGAATTCTATGATTGCCTTGATTATTTGATATTGGTTCCTTTCCAGTCCTATACAATATACTTGATGAAGCTTCTAGACAATCACGTTGAAAATGCGTTCCTCCACATCCCCAACAATTAACCTGTGTTGGTCCTTTGGAATCAGGACGTGAATTTCTAGATAAAGAGTTTCGTCTTCTAATGTTGCTTCCTCTCGAATTTCTTCCTCTATTAGCAGTTCCACGAGATGTCCATGGACTGGTGTTTGATGATTCAACGGCTATAATATTAACTGCCATGGGAGCTCTTGTTCCTACATTTCTTGGGATAAATCTATTACCATAAGGTGGCCTTGAGCTACCTCCACTGAAGAAATTTTGGGGAGTCTTTCCTTGAAATCCTGATTGTAAAGGTTCTGTTGGCCCTACATCCTTTTTGATTCCTAGATGTTCTTCTACATAATGACCACATTCTACCGCCTCAAATACTGAAGATGGTTTCCACATGCTTGCCAAGGCCCTGATGCGAGGATTAAACCCAAATATGAAGCGTTCAGCTTGATGTTTATCAGAATCTAAGTAGTGAATGTATTTTACAAGCTCCATAAACCTTATCTCGTATTCTTCCACTATTTTATTACCTTGAACTAATGTATGAAAGGATCTGGCTTGTTGTTGTTGAAAATATGGAGGTAAATACTTTGCGCGGAATCTTTCCTCGAACAATTCCTAAGGGATATTATCCGTTGTGAGGTGTAGTTGTTTTTCTAGATTTCCCCACCAAATCAATGCGCTTTCCTTTAATTGAAATACAACAATTTTCGTTTTTTCAGAGGAAGAATATTCTCTTATTTTAAAGCATCTGTTTATTCCTTCTAACCATGCCTCAACACATTCTCCAACTCGACCTCCTGAAAATTTTGGGAGTTTAATTTTTTGAAGCTCCCTAGAAATATCTTCCTTTGATATTTTATACTCAAAATTCTTTGGTTCTGCTGAATTGGTTGTTAAGGGTTGAAGTTCTTCTTTGGTCTTAGCCATGGTTGACCCTTTTAATGTTTCCATTAAGGCTTCCAATGATTTCATTATCACGGTCAATTCTGGTGCTAGAGCCATTGGTATTGACGATGGTCTTGATGGAGATAATGATGATGGTGGTGGTGATGGAGATGATGATGACGACGGTGGTGGAATTAATGACAGTGATGCTGCCCAATCACGTCGTTGTCGCTCATATGTCCTTACCATTGTAATGTTTCCTGTATACATAATAAAATTTTATAAAAATTTGAGGTATACATTCGGATTTAACATATAGTTTTTGCAATTTCACATTTATAAATGAGTATAGTTTTTTTGCTATTTTTATCTGCTAGGCAGATCTTATTGGTACCGAGGTCAAGGAGGGTGGTCTCGCGACCTCCTTGTCCTAATGCAGGGAATCCTATCCTAATGCGTAATAATACTTTTCTAATGCATGAGTCTTTATAAACCCTCTTTTAACATTGTAACGTAACCTAACTATGTAATATAATCATTTTATTATTAGTAGACTAATTTTAGTCTATTTTCTTTTAAATATAATATTTATAGTAAACGATATACATAATATCTTTACTTTACATAATAAAAAAAACTAAAGTTCTTTAAAGTTTTTTTTTTTAATCTTTAATAATTATATATCATTTAAAAATAAAAATAAAAATTAACATTTAATTTACTTAGCTACAGAAGCAATATCTATAAAAATATATAACTTCAATTGTCTTCTATATATAGCTTTCCGCGATTAATCATAAATATTATAATCAAACCATTTACCCTTTAAATAATTTCTTAGTTCCCATTTATAAATGATATTATAATTAAAGCCATTGTAAACACAAAAATTATGGCAAATTGGTATCCACGTATATCTAAATAGTATGGTGTCATAGCTATATTCGACATAGTTTATAGTCAATAGGAATAATTAAAAATAATTTTAATTTAAAGTTTGTATACGTATCCACATAAATTCAAAATAAACTATTACCACATTAGTGGAATTCAGAATAAATTATTACGACATTAGTGGATTTCGGGTGTTGCTATATGTATGGCAAATATGTAAAATATTATAAAATTTCAACAATTATGATGGTAGGGTTAATAGACCCCCTTTTCCACCGACCATATATACATTATGTTGAATGTATAACCTTATAATCTATTCATTATCTTGGCGGCGGTAGATAAGGTTGGTCGATAATATTTATGGTGGAGATATGATATAACCATTGACAGATATTGCAGAGCCGTCAATATTGGCAGAGTTTGCATACTTTATATTACATGACATATAAACAAATTTCAGATTTTATACCCTATACAATGTAAAATATGAACTTGTCAATAGGCAAAGATCGAAACCGCATCTTTCGACATATAACCAAAGCACTTTACCAGTCCTGCTATACAATGTAAAATACGGGGTTTTCGACTTGCCGACCTATGCTTATATTTTGTAACGCTATATATATATTTTATATGCATCGCGTTAAGATTTAACGCAATATAATTTGTGTTGTGGTTTAATTATGGTATGATATATCATATTTATTTGAGCCTTAATCTATCGCTTGCCACCTTAATTCTAATAAAATTATTCCTTCGGCCATGAAGACTAAGTTTAGTACACGCGTCTCTAGTATATCACACTTGCATGATGCGGTGTGAAAATATTCTTTAAGTTAATTCCCTTTTAAATTTGCTTGCCATTATTTAGAGAGTCTAATGGCCAAACTGCTATGTTTTGAAACTGCTAGACATAAAATTTGGGTAAGGTTTTGGACGCATGCTTAGCACAAGTCTGCGTATGGGCTGCATATATGCCTGCATCTTAAAGAAGGGACGAGCCCCTAAAGGAGTACTAAACAGTTGTCATATGAGTTGTGGTGAAGCCATATTTAAGGGTAGAAATCTCCTTAAGATACAACGCAGAAGATAAGGGTATATTAGGGGGGTTTGCGGAGGAAATAACAATGATGTCCAGTGCGAATTAGGGTATCACCGTAGCTGTTGTTGGAGCCCTTAAAGAGGGTCAAAAATCTTAGGAATATAAGTGCACTGGCTGAGATTTTTAAGGACTGTGTTGAGTGTCTTGAATAGGTGTGTGATTAGTTCTTTATATAATGAATGTAAGACAGATGTAGTCTAGTTTCAGACAGTCATAGTGACAGTCCTAAATACAATGTTATACTCAAGCCGGTGCAGAATGATCATCTAAAGTCATTTACAAGGAATGGATCTGCTAAACAAAACGATGATGAGGAGTTGGGTAACCAAATACGTAGCTAGAATCCTTTTACTCGAAAATCCGGGAGTGGTTCAGGTGTTGCAGCCAATTCAATATTTAGTGATCTGAGATTGTTCTTCAAGCTAAACAAATAGTCCTCAGTTGGCTAAATGAAGGAATTTAATGAAAAAAAACTCAGAGCAGACTTTTAAGAGATCCGAGAGTTTGAACCTGGCTCTGATACCAGATGTAAGGACTGAATTAATTTAAAGAACCATTTCTGAAACTATAAAGATTGACTAAACTGTAAATATTGTAAAGAAGTTTTATAGAGCTATCTATCCTAAATAGAGTATGAAACTTAAAAAAAAATTCTGCTCTAAATTTATACAAAACTTCATATAACTAATTGACTGATTTGATGATAAGTACTTAACTGGTTTGTTACGGATGTCTGCTGCGGATGAAGATGTTTTAGGACTTCTCCAATTCACTCCTCTTTACCAAAAGACCAAAACCACCCAGTGAAACTGAGAAGAACCTCGCTACTGAGTCCAATAAGCTTCTCAGTTGAAGCAGACTATTCCCCCATGCCCAAAAACCTCATAACAACCAGCTCTCCTTCCGTAGGTAACTCAAGTTTACTTCTTCAGTATCCCCTTTGTTCTTTCTTCTTCTTTTCGATGCCCTCCCAAAACTGTTCTCTCTGGTTTATAAATTGTTTCTTGGCGGTGGTCGTCCTTCCTCCAGCACCCATCGCTTCATTTCCTCGTGACACCCTTCCTATGTTGTGTCATATACATTTCCTTTTTAAAAGGATATATTGATTTTTTATTAACTTTCCTTTTTCTGATTTTAATATAAAGGTTAGATTTATATTTAAAATACTTTATCATTATTTATTTTTATTATTTTATTAATTAATTAATATAATTTATTTACTAAAATTTATTTAATATTACTTTTATAAATAGGTCGTTAAAATTATGTCCCCAAATCTGAAGCTCTCGGCCTTCTTGCTCTGGCTTTGGCTCTTAGGCTCTCGCGCTGGCTCTTAGGCTCTCGGATCTTTGGCTCTGGCTTCTCGGCTCTGGCTTCTCAGCTCTGTCTCGGCCTGTACACATTTGCTTTTGTTCTTACGGCTCTCTCCTTTCTCAATTGAGCTCTTTGTCTCAGCTCCGCGCGCTCTTTTGCTTCTGCTCTGTCTCAGCACTACCTTCTTTTTTTCATTTTGTCATTCTGTGGCTTTTTAAGCTAATTGACGTTAGTTGGTTTGTTTTCCCCTTCGGGCTCTTCAGCTCTTGACCTCTATTCATTCAAATCCCCTTCTGAGCATTTAACAATCATTTTTTAACGCTTTCAGGAATGGTGGCCACCTGTTTTGCACAGAAGGGACCATCGGTGCATTCAAATTCCCCAAACAGTCGTTCCCTCTTTCCATAGAGAGAACTGTAAAAATATGCTGAAAACGCCTTATTCCGGACTTGAAATGACATCAACTCTGCCCTGTAATCCATCAGGTCGGGTCTTAATCGCTATCACAAATTGCTGAGTCGTGGTTTTCTTTGTATTTGAGTTTTTGGTGAAAAACCCCAAATACACAGCAAACCCAACAAAATGGCCCATATCAAACTTGAAAAGTTACGTATTCGCACTTATAAACCCTTCCAGGTCTGGCCATATCGCATCTGGCGCATTTCCCTTATGTTTCGTTCATTTAGCGAAAAGATGAAATACACAAAACTTTGTTTCCCGGAACTCAAAATATATGTGTTTTCATTAATAAATCCCATCGGGTCCGGCTATATTGCATCACATATGGTATCGATCCTGCTCCTTTGAATAGCTCCGATGCGATAATGCGATGCGATTAATCGTAATCGCATATCGGAAAGACCTGGGGTCCTGCCTTAAGCCCCATGCCATCGCCGATGCTGATCCTCCAATTTCGCCTATCACACCATCGCATCGGCCTGGTCCTATCGCATGTCTGCCTCCAATAGCCTCCGCTTGTCACCACCGATTGCAATATGCCGATCGGATCTGGACCGTTGATCGACCATATCTGACGGCTCCTATGCAAAGTTGGTTTGACCTCCAATAGGCCTGTTTTCCACTATTTCTTCATGTTTTTGCCTCCCGATAGTGTTTTCCTTTGCGATAGTTTTTGGATTTTGAAGGCTTAGAGGGTTTTTAGGACCCATTTTTTGGGGGATTTTTCCCCTTTTTCCAAAGGATAAGGGGCAACTTCATTTTAGGATAACTTCCACATCTTAAGTCCATTTTTGGCCATTCAAGTTGCAGTAGGTTCAGAATGGAGAGATCTCTGCAATGAGACTATGTCCAAGAACTTCCTTGGACTTTCATTTTCCTTTGTGAGGAACACTTAGACTTGGAAGTCTATCCAAAATCCATTTTGGATCACGACTGAAACCAAATAGGGTTGTCTTGGATACATTCTTTCAACACTTATTTGGACAATGGATTTAATGTAGATTTGATTACAATTTGGATCTTCTTCAAGGGGCAACATATCAACTTTAAGGCCATGGATCCTTAGGTTATGAAGTGGAGATATACCCATCCATTTGGGGCGTCAAACTTTAAACTCTAATATATTTCCAACTAGGAGGACTCACAAGGCGTACCACATATCAAACAGAATGGCGTGACAAGGGCTACTAAACTAAAGTGTTCTTGCCTTCAAATTTACTAATTTGTGCAAACATATCATCAAACAAGTGTTGGCCCATTCACCCTTTGACATCAATGATAATTTCTTCCAATAAAAGATCCATAAATATAATAAACCCAATATTCTAACGAAATAAACTTGCTTATCAAACTTTACAACATAAATCATATCCACAGAATGTACTTCAACTTGCCGTTAAACATACCAAATGCATTCATAGCGAAATTTCCTGGTAACAAATACCTTATCTTACTTTATACTTGTTTCACAACGCGGGGTCCTAACAACCCTATAGCCACTATTACTAAATACAACTCAAGACTATTTATTACTAATTCAACTATTTAAGTTAAATGTTTGATGAATGTCGATAAGCTTAGAACATTGATGCAAGCAAGAACGACAAGTAATAACAAAAGTCTTATAGATAATAAACACAATAATATTTTAATAATACAAATAATCACAAACCCCATTTATAAAAAACAAGTCATTTAATAAATTTAATCATAACCTTATATTAAATTTTAAAGAATTTTTCTCTTTTTATTAAAAGTTACACATGATATTTTAATTGAAAGACTTTAAAATTTAACACTTCTTTTCAATATAAAGACTATGTCAAAGTATATATATAAGAAAATCTATGATAACTTATTTAACAACATTGGAAATGACCTCACTACCCCAAGCTAACTCATCACTATTATTTAAAAAAAACCGCATATATGATCCATAAAGAAATAAACTTACCTTTGTGAATATAAAATTAAATGATAACAGGTGATCCCTTACACCGTGAGTTCTCCTCAATTCAATTCTTCATATGTATTAAATCACACAATAATGCTTCAAAGAAAAATGCTTCCAGTACGTTACCCTTCAGATGTATTAAATCACACAATACCACTTCAAAGAAAAGTGCTTCCTAGTACGCCAAAAGAGGGCGAATCGTAATTCATGACGTTTTGCTAGCAGAGGTTCAATTCCTTATTATTTCAAATACAACTCACCAGATCCTTCGAAGATCTCAAATGATGGCAGCCACTACCCCGCACAAATGTATACTTGTTACTGGACCTCCTGTAAGTTCACTCGTTAACTTTTGTTGACATAATTTCATGGCGATTTGTAACTTCAATTCCATTGAGAGGGATTCAAAGCATCAATGACGGTAAAAGTGTATTATATTTTACAGGGTGTGGGAAAAACGACTTTGATCACAAGGGTCTTACAGAAACTAAAAGATGCTCATCCACAACTTAAGGTTCAAGGTTTTTATACAAGTACGTACAATCTTCTCCTCCATAAATTGACAAGCCCATGAAGTGCGTTGAAATTAAGAAGTCATGTAATGATTTCTGTTTGAGTTCAACTTGCCTATTAGAGCAATCTGTGGTTCTAGTTTTGTTCAACTTGAAATATTTGATTTTTTTTCTCGTTTTCTTACTACAACACGTTCTTTCACTACCCTGATCTACTCGCTTCACTTTTAGTACTAGTATTTTCTGAGACTCCATTTTCCCTCTTTCCCTCCCCAGGTATAATCCATCTGGATGCCTTTTTGTTCCGCAAATAACATATTGAAATTTCCTTTTTTTCCCATTCTATTCTTTTGCTTCACTTTTAGTACTAGTTCTTCTTTCCCTCTCCATGTATTATCTAGCTGGATGCCTTTTTCTTCCGCAAATAACATATAGAATTTTCCATTTATTCATTTTATTCTTCATAGGTCAATGTTGCAAGTAAAACTGAGGTTTGATTTTATATCCCTATTTAAATTTAAGAAAAGAAAATATAACCAGCATAAGTTCTAGTTTGAAAGCAACATTCTAGAAGAAGTTGCGGATTACAAATACCTCGGAATTGATTTCAACAAAAATCTAAGCTGGGATGGTTGTAGAAAGAAAATTGAGAAAATTCAGTACATCCGACATGCAGTGGAGACAAATTAAGAAAATTCAGAAGCGTTTGATTACAAACAAATTCAAGATTAAAGGTGCAGTTCCTTATGCTATTTTGTTAAGTGAAACAGGGGCTACTCCTATTGAAGCGATTGCTATGGTGTGAGTCATAAGATATTTAAAAAAAATTTAAAAAAATTGAGCAAATGGAAGAGGGTAGATGGCCTAAGGTTGTCTTTAACGACAGATTGTTCAACAGAAAAAAACCTTGGATGCAACAAAATAACAAATGGTTTAGTAAATGGTGTATTTGCTTGAACGCGTGTCCCATAAACAACAAAGGGATAAAAACTTTTGCTATGGAAAAGTTCCACAAGCGTACTTGGGATAACGAGCTAGGAAGAAAGAAAAATACTATATTGAAGTGTTTAATCCCACTCATAGTCATCAACCAAAAGCATACATAGAGGCCAATATCTCTCGGAGAGTCAAAATTCTTATTGCTTAGTTAAAGACTAATTCTCATAAACTTCGTTGTGCAACAAGGTGCTGGAAAAGGCCAAAAGAAGTGTGGGAGGAAAGAATATGCATTTTTTGTTCTTCTGGAAAAGTGGAAACAGAAAAACATTTCATTTTAGAATGTGAGGCCTTCAAAGACAACAAGGTAAGTTATGCAAATATGCTAGCATCTAGCTCTTGGGATAATCTATTTAGCGAGGGGTTTGTCGAGAAGCTAGGAGCATTTATTGTGAAGCTTCACAGAAAAATGGTAGAATACATCAAGCAGATGAAGAAGCAGTCTGTCCCATAGGCTATCTTTAGCCTCGTGGATGTTAAAATAATTTCTTTCTTTCTTTCTTGGTTGACTGCATATTAATTAACAACGACATATCACAAATTCGCTGCATTAGTATGGTAGATATGTTCTCAGGGGATTCAACCTCAGTCTCTGCAATAAAAGTGCATTTGATTTACAACTTGATCACTACCCTCTTGCTTAAACTTAGTTTGAAGTTGGGGACTGGCATGTCGTTAATCAAGGAAGCTTTTTTGAAATCCTTGTTTTGAACTTGCGACCTTTAATTTGTCTCTCCATCCTGAAGGCATAGGTACCACTGATCAAGTACGACATGTTTTGGAGAGCATATGCATAAATTGCTTGTTTGGGGCCTTACCCTATTGACACCCACTTGAATGCATTTCTTAGTTAAAACTTGATCAATACGTGCAAAAGGAACTTCATTTTTCCCCTTAAAAATAGTAGGAAAGTTACATTTTTCCTTCTATTAGTGCCTTTTGTGTGCAAAGTTCCACTACACATTTTCCCTAGATACCATTTCTTTCCATCCCTAATAAAGGTTATCTTTGGTCAGTCTCACGAATATTGTGGAGAGAATGATAATTTTTGCTTAGCTTTAACATCAAGGGGAATTTAGGTTACGTTTAACAATTTGCATTAAAATCTAAAAACAAGAATTTAGTAAGAGTTCCAAGAAGATTTCATTAAAAAACAACTCCTTGTTATCCTTTGGGGTTATTTAGAAAGTGTACACTCCATGTTGACAACGTTTCGTGAGATTTGTGTTATATGGTGTATGATCAACCCCTAGATGATCCATGATGGATTTACATATTGGTGATGGCTTAGTCAATGATTGCTTGACTTTAGTTTGGTGCTCGCATGACATTATTCCTTAGAGCACTGGATATCTTTAGATAGCGTGGTGTTGTTCTATATGTTGGCCACATGGGGGAAGCTGCTTCTTTGGAGAACACCTTGCATTAGAGGAGCATTCAACACTCTAGATGAGAGCATTAAGCCCTAGACAACATATCTTGGATGCTTGCATATAGGTATGGAGTTGACTTAAGGACACTTGGGTTGTGATAACATTCATGTAGGGGGGGACAACCTAAAGGAGCACATGGCTTTAGAGGAATGTTAGAGTCCTTAGAGGCTTGGAGGTGTTGAAATATGTAAAGAGAAAAGAAAATTGATTAATTTTATTTTTATAGCATGGGTTTCATGCTCAAGGTCAATTTGTTTTAGGTCAAGCACCCATTGTGTGCTTCTAGGTTTTTGTCATAGAGTCTAGAAGTCAGAAGAGTCATTGTCATATGTAAAAGACCCTATTGGGCATTTTGTATCATGTAAAAAGAATTTATTGTAAGTCAAAGAGTCAAAAGCCTCCCTCCAAGACCAAGTCGGTTTGTGAGAAGACAAGTCAGCCTACAAGGATGAAGTCAGCCTCATTAGGCTTGTTCAAGTCTTCAAGCTCCATGAAAAGTGTATATATAAGTACCATCGACCTCATTTGAAGAGAGCATCTAAGAAGTTCAATCAAGGACAAGAAAGAGACCTAAAAGGCTAGTGAAAAAGAGGAGAACTAAAGGAAGAAAAGAACGAATTTTTGAAGATTGTTTTTAGGCTACATACTCTCACATGTGCGAAAGAAATTAGGGCAAATTTTGTTGCAGCGTGACCGAATAGCAGCCATCTCAAGAAGCTGAAGTTTGGTGTCAAAAAGATCAACTTGGAAGCCGAATACCTAATGAGAAATAAGCACCCTAAGCAAAGGAGAGAGAAGGTCTAATTTACCATCTTTTCCCCACATATGCTTGCTAGGGTTTCTGTAATAAGGCCGAAAAATTGTAGTCAAAGTTGCAGGCCTGAACTTCAGATCAAAAGTGAAGTTGAAGCAATTTTCAAGCAATTTGACTTGGGTTGACTTTGTGAAGGACAAGCTCATCAAATCAGAGGTTGACTTGTTCTTGAGGGGTTTTGGTCTAGAGTCTAAAGGTCTTAGAATTCGTCATTTGAAGATTCTATAAGAAGAGAAGAATTCTTGTGGGTTTTCCTCTCTAGGAGAGGTTTTGGCCCGCCTAGCAGCCTATATCTTGTGTCCTCTTGTTCTATTGATCTTCATAGTTTGGTAGTTGTTTGATGATAAGAACACTATAATAATCAAGTGAAAGAAGAAGCTAATTACAAGTACATCAAGTTAAGTAAAAACACATCACATGTAGTTATCAAATAAAGAGAAATCACCATAATCTAGCTGCCCTTGATTTCTCAAGACGGTATCAGAGGTAAGGTGACAAGAAGAGGTAGCTTGAAGATCAGTCAATTGAAGAAGGATACATAAAGGGCCAAACACAAGAAGAAGAGCATCAAGGAGACCCAACCATCACATCACAAGGATCATATCATCTTGAAGGAAGAACTCTTGGAAGAAGAAGAAGACCTCAAGTACCTTACCTCCATTCAAAGAATGAAGTACTTACAAACTTAAAGTATTCTTGGAAGCCTCCACATTCTACATTATCAACCAAAGGAAGCAAGAAGAGCAATTCATCATCATCTAAAGAATTTAAAGTGATCTCCCTCATATATAAGGAAAGAGCATATCTCAAACATCTTTGAAGTAGGAAGAACATCTCTCCTTATATTGAAGAAGAAGCATTGCAATTCTTGAAGAAAGAAGACATCATCATCAAGGAGGCATCTTCATTTGACTAGTAAGTACTTTATATTTTATGTCTCAATCTACAAACCTAATGACTTCTTTCTACAAGGAGAACAATAGACTTGTTGGGACTGTTGATTTTTGGGTGGCATCAGATGTGCTCTAGCTCCAAAATTTTGTGGAGGGGCTAGAACACATGAGATCTCCAAGACCTAGAAATCATTTGTTGAAATTCCACCTGGATTGTATTTTATTAAATAATTCATATTTTTAATGGGGTTTCTAACTCTAAACCTAGAAAAATTAAAATATTAATGGGTATTAATGAAAATATGGGTGAAAAGCTTCTAAGAGACAAGGATCAAGTCTAGTTTAGTCTTAGCTGTTGATTAGAGATTAGATCACGGTCGTTGATATCTCAACAGGAAAAGTATAAAGGAAGACTTGAGAGTCATTTGGATACACATTGGGCAAATACTCATAACCCGAGGGAAATCGATTTTCAAGGAATAAGAGTTCGATTTCAGAGGGAGAGTTGTAGGGTGAAGGAGGAGGAGGGTATCAACATCAGTTGGAGACTGAGGAGGGGACGCAGTGCATTAGAGGGACAATGCAAAGGGACAACTCAGAAAGGCAACGCAGCAAGGGACACAGTCCTCACGCAGAGATGACGCATAGGTGATGCAGTGAAGGCTGGAGGGTCTCTTGGGTGTCAGAATTCCTCCAAAGGGTGGAGGGAAATTATCTTAGGTGTTTTCTTTGAGGTTTCTCTATGTTCTGCAAATCATTCCTTAGTAGATAAATATCTTTCGGATTAATCACATCATTAGGATTTGGTCGACGTTTCAAACCAACCAATGTGGTTCATCCTCAGGACAAGGTGAAAAAATCATACAATCTTCATGAATAAATAGTAAGGATGCATCATAGCCCAAGGTTAATTGCTGAAAACTAGCCGTTGAAAAACTAGTTGTTGAAGAATAATAAATAAACACTTATTTGCTGCACCGGTTTTCCCGCATTGGGTTTTTCCAGGGACTATTGTCCAAAAATAACTGTGTTGATGTGATTGATTCGTGTGCTTGTATTTCACTATTCTTTTCTCTATGCTATTATGTGACAACTGCAGTAGAATTTACTTTGATGTTCACTGAAGGGTTTTGTAAATAACTTATTGTGGAAAATAAGTAAGAGAAATAAATCAGTTACTGCAGTAGAATTTCGTGTTAGAAATTTTCACATGGTATTAAAGCAGAGATCGGGCAACAGGATTAGAGAATCTGCAATGAGTCGTGAACATGATGCTAAAGCAACAACTCAAAAGAACTCACGCAGTTCTCCCGGGAAAGAGGAAAGCACGAAGAATATAATGGATCACGACAATTTTGTGTTAGCTTCCGACTGGAAGAAGAAGTCGCTTGCTTGGCAAGTTTTGCTTCCTTTAAGGTTTGGTATATTGATAGTGGAGCTTCTGCGCACATGACAGGAATACGAGAATGTTTCTCGAGCTATCAAGAAGAACAAATGAACTTCCAAATCACCATGGGAAATAAGTCAAAATGTACCCCCGTAGGAAGAGGTAATGTGGTTTTTCAAATAGAAGTAAAGGGTCGACTTCGAGCTACCAATGTGCTGCATGTGCTTGGATTGGGGATGAACTTATTCTCTGTATCTCAGTTACAGAACAAGGGCTATGATGTTTACGTCATTGGGAAGAAAGTATATGTCAAACATCCGAGTTGGAAAAAGAAGGCCCAAATTGGAGTCAGAAGTAACAGACAGTATAAGTTACAACTAGAATCTCCAATGGCATTGTAGGCAACAGTGGTGAAAAAGATTTGAATGAACTATGGCACAGAAGGATGAGGCACTTACACCATGGGGCTCTAGGAATTCTCAGAAGAACCGTCACAGGAGTTCTAGAATTAAGTACCAAATGAGATGATGTATGCAGAGGTTGTGTACTGGGAAAGTACACCAAAGCGGCTTATTCTAGAAGTAACAGTAGGGCAAAGAGTGTTTTGGGATTGATACACTTAGATATTTGTGGACCCATGTGCACAAAAGATCTTAGTGGTGTCGAATACTTTGTCACCTTCATTGATGACCATTCCAGGAAGACTTGGATCTACTTTCTAAAAACCAAGGATAAGGTTTTTGATCGATTCAAAGAGTTTAAAGCTCTAGTTGAGAGTCTGATAGGGAAGAGGATAAAAGTGTTGTGCTCAGACAATGGTGGAGAATACATTGATAAGGACTTCACTGATTTCTGCGCAAGGGAAGGCATCATAAGAGAATGGACAACTCCATATTATCCGGAGCAAAATGGAGTAGCAAAGAGGAAGAACATAACTGTTGTTGAAGCAGCGAGGGCAATGTTGTATGATTAGGATATGCCCAAATTTCTATGGAGAGAAGCATGCAACACAACAGTGTATGTTCAAAACAAGACTCCTCATAGGGCATTAGGTAGGATTACTTCGGAGAGTGTCTTCACCAACAAGAAGCCTGAAGTGAGTCATTTCAGAATATCTGGGAGTTTGGCATACTGCCATATACCCGAAGAAAAGAGGAAGAAGTTGGATCAAACTGCAGAAAAAGGATATCTTGTGGGATATAGCGAGAATGCTAAGGCATATAGAATCTACCTTCCAGGAAATAGAAAGATCATAGTACGACAGGATGTAAAGTTCATGGAGGACAGAGCTTTTAGGAAATCCCGAGAAATGCCTTCCAAAGAGCAGTCAAAGGATGATCCATTGGTCCAGCCACTTCGACCAATAGAAACCAGCACCAATATTTCTCCAAAGGACAAGAATCCAGAGGCATCACAGCGGGTGGAATCTTAGGAGGAGGAGCAAATAGATCTACCCACCACCAGTGGAAGAACGAGCCGGGAACTTCGACAGATACTACGGGATGCAGAGGATTTCATTGGAGCTCCTAGGAATGAGGAAAGGGAGCGTAGGCAACCAGATAGATACCAAGCCTTGGTGGTTCAAGTTGGAGAACCCTCTAGTTTTTAGGAGGTTGTTCAACATCAAGTATGGGTAGATGCTTTGGTGGAGGAATACAGTTCCATAATGATCAACGATGTCTAGGAAGTGGTACCTAGGCTTCAGGATAGATTAGTTGTAGGTTCGAGATGGATCTACAAGGTCAAATATGTTGAAGATGGCAGTGTGGAAAAATACAAAGCCAGGTTCGTGGCTAAGGGGTATGCTTAGAAGGAAGGGATAGACTACGAAGAAACCTTTGCCCCAGTAGCCAGGTATACTTCTATTAGATCCGTGATACCCCTTGCAGCACAGATGGGGTGGGAGATACACCAGATGGACATCAAGACTGTGTTCTTGAATGGGGTGATAGAAGAAGAAGTATACATTGAACAACCAGAGGGTTTTGAGACACATGAGAAGAAAACTCATGTATGTAGGTTGAAGAAAGCCTTGTATGGGCTTAAACAAGAGCCAAGAGCCTAGTGTTATATGTGGATGACCTTTTCCTGACAGGTTCATCCAGGCTCTTCAAAGATTGCAAGGAAAACCTAGCTACAGAATACGACATGAAGGATTTGGGACGGATGCATTATTTTTTGGGGTTGAAAGTTTGGCAGCAGAAGGGTGGAATTTTCCTTGGACAAGGGAGATACGCTACAAAATTTTTAAAGAGGTTCAGAATGCAGGACTGTAGACCCAGGGCTACTCCAATGATTACCAATTGTAAGAAGATTGATGCGTCTGAAGATAAAGAAGTAGATCCCTCCTTATACAGGTAGCTCATAGGGTCCCTGATGTATCTGGTCAATACCAGGCCAAACATTTGTTATGTTGTCAACACCCTCAGTCAGTTCATGGTGGATCCGAGGAGGGCGCACTGGGCAGCAGCCAAGCACGTTCTTAGATATATACGGGGAACAATCGAGCATGGATTAATGTACACCCGAGGCAATGGTATCAGGCTTAGTGGGTTCACTGACGCAGATTGGGTTGGAAGTTCAGTAATTCGGAAAAGTACCACTAGGTACTGTTTCAACATTGGATCAGGAATGACCTCCTGGTGTAGTAGGAAAGAGAAATCCATAGCTTTGAGCTCAACTGAAGCTGAATATATGGCAGCTAGCACAGCATCGTGTGAAGCCATATGGCTTAGGAAGTTGTTCGTGAATCTATTCAGGAGAAGGATGGAAGCGACCAATATTTTGTGTGATAATAAAAGTTTCATCAAGCTCTCTGAGAATCCAGTTTTTCATGATCGGTCGAAGCACATTGACATCAGGTGTCACATTATCAGAGACTATGTCCAGTGAGGGGCAGTACAGTTACAATACACTCCGATAGGAGAACAGGTGGCAGACTTTCTCACCAAGGCTCTAGGAAGAACAAAGTTTGTTTATTTCGGGGAGGAGATGGGGATGATTGAGAATCCATTTTAGTAGCAAAAATGGATAGTGCAGGGAGTTGCAGTGCAGCGGTTAGCAGTGGCAGTGCTATGGGTAGCATGGTGCAACATATTGGGAGGGAGCTGTAGTACAAATGTAGCAGTGACAGTGGTAGTGTCATGGGTAGCAGTACAGGTTGCAATAACACAATGGATGAGGGGCAGCAGGCAGAGCATCAACAACGCAGAGGACCGATGCCGTGGATCAGTGTGATACTTCTGCTGGGATGTATTTCTAGAGCACAATCCTCACTAAGAGGGAGTGTTGATTTTTGGGTAGCATTGGATGTGCTCTAGCTCCAAAATTTTGTGGAGGGGCTAGAACACATGAGATCTCCAAGACCCAAAAACTGTTTGGTGAAATTCCACTCGGATTGTATTTTATTAAAATAATTAATATTTTTAATGGGGTTCCTAAGTCTAAACTTAGGAAAATTAAAATGCT
Source organism: Pinus taeda (assembly GCA_000404065.3). Classification (NCBI taxonomy): domain Eukaryota; kingdom Viridiplantae; phylum Streptophyta; class Pinopsida; order Pinales; family Pinaceae; genus Pinus; species Pinus taeda. The sequence goes on along the minus strand of APFE030796156.1, from coordinate 143,406 downwards.
AATGGGTATTAATGAAAATATGGGTGAAGAGCTTCTAAGAGACGAGGATCAAGTTTAATTTAATCTTCGCTGTTGATTAGAGATTAGATCATGACCATTGATCTCTCAACATGAAAAGTATAAAGAAATACTTGAGAGTCATTTGGAGACACACTGGGCAGATGCTCAGTAACTCGAGGGAAATTGATTCTCAAGGAGTAAGAGTCCGATTTCAGAGGGAGAGTTGCAGGGTGAACGAAGATGAGGGTATTAGCATCAGTCGGAGACTGAGGAGGAGGGGATGTAGTGCATCAAAGGGACAACGCAAAGGGACAACTCAGAGAGGTAGCGCAACAAGGGACACAATCCTCACGCAGACATGATGCAGAGGTGATGCAGCGAAGGCTGGAGGGTCTCTTGGGTGTCAGAATTTCTCTGAAGGATGGAGGAAAATTATTCAGGTGTTTTATCTGAGGTTTCTCTATGTTTTGCAAATCATTCCTTGTTAAGAGATTGTTGCTGAAGAATAATAAATTAAGCCTCATCTGCTGCACCAGTTTTCCCGCATTGGGTTTTTCCGGGGACTATTGTCCAAAAATCACTGTGTTGATGTGATTGATTCTTGTGCTTGTATTTCACTGTGCTTTTCTATATGCTATTATGTGATAACTGCAGTAGAATTTACTTTGATGTTTACTGAAGGGTTTTGTAAATAACTTATTGTGGAAAATAAGTAGGAGAAATCAGTTACTGCAGTAGAATTTCGTGTTAGAAATTTTCACAGGGACATCAAATTACCTTGCATGGAAGAAGATAATAGATTTAATTCTCATAGAAAATGAAGTTATTGAATATGTCAATGGCTCAATCTCCAAACCTACGGAAGAACAATCTCAAGCACTATCAAAGTATATGAAAGGAGAAATAAGGGCTCAAATAATCTTCATTGAATCGATCAAGTATTCGCTCATTCCCTATGTAGCAAATTTGAAGACATCAAAAGAAATCTATGACAAATTGGTGCAGTTGTTCTCTATAAGTACTGCAGGGGAAATAATATCGTTAAGAATTGAATTATACAAAATGAAAGTTTCAAGGGAAGAATTGGTAGCTTCATATCTCATGAAAGTATCTCAAGTAAGATATCAACTACAAGAGCTAGAAGAAACAATATTAGATCCAAAGATGACCACTCTTGTACTCAATGCATTACCAGATGAATGGGGCAACTTTGTATCAAGCATCTATGGAAAGAAGGAAGCGACTCCATTCAGTGATCTGTGGTCATTATGTAAGATTGAAGAAACCAGATTAAAGGCAAAGAATGATGTTGGATCAAAGGAGAAAACACAAGCATATGCAACTATGACAAGGAGGGAAGGGAAGTTTGGAAAATTTGAGCCTCAAAAGAAATTTCAAAAGAACAATTGACATGTCTAAGATTCAGTGCTATGAATGTAATGAATATGGGCACTTCAAAACGAATTGTCCTAAACTCAAGAAGGGCAACAAGAAAATAAAAGAGAGAAGTGAAGCCCATGTGACTAAAGAAGTAGAATAACCGGAAGAGAAGAAGTCAAAGAAGGAAGAAGTGAAAGACCTATACTATTGAAGGTCTCACATACATTTAGTTTATTTTCAATAAATAGAAGTTAGCAAGTCATGGTAGGAAGCACTACAGTCATGATAAGATGCAATATAGCAGTATTGAGATGACATCATAGAAGCATGAAAAGATAACCAAAGTAGCAGTTTGTATGGTTGAAGCAGGTCATCTAGCAAGATAAGAGTTTTTCACACCTCATCATCATTAGAAAGAAGCATTTGCAGAATAAGGATCATTAAGATCCTCCTTTGGAATCTTTGTTAAAAGGTTCACCTCTACTTAGAAGAAGCAAGTGTCACATAGATAGTCTACATTCCACCTAGTGTGGAATCCACAATTTAGAAGGATGAAGGTATGGTACAAGAGAAGTGCAGCGTGACAATTTAGTTGAAGCATTTTCATCTTCAAGCAAAGAAAAGGGAAGCTATTGAAAGAAGCCTACATGATCACATGAAGGAAGAGGTATGTATATATTTTTTAACTTTGATAGATGGATAAATCCATGTCATCACTTAATTGCAGATACAATGGTTAGAATGCTTAATCTCATGAGCATGATTAAAGAAGAAGGGACTCTTCCTTATGAATGATACATGAAGGCATAAATACAATATGCCTTGAACTCTTCTATACGATAACATGATCAATATTACATGACCTCATGGAGAATATGAGGTGGTTGGCAAGCATTGTTCTTGTAATGAAGGAACTATGTATTGAAATCCTGAGGAAGCAATATATGATGAAGTTGGAAGAAGATTTCGTAAAGATGTACGTATAGTCACTTGAGATAAGATGGGTTATCAACATTTGACAACAATAAGGATTAGCTATGACATCTCCATGTTATGAAGACCTTGATAAATATGATGAAGAATGAGAACCTTGATGGTGAATGTGTTGGAGATGGATTTGTACAATATGCAGGATGTTGATGTTGCAAAAGCATAAGTGATGACAAAAGGCCATCATGAAGAGGAAATTATATTTTTTGAAGTTCACTTTTTAATTTTTGAAAGCAAGGATTTGGCTGGGTTGGAATAGGGCTACCGGGAAAGGGTTGTAGAAATTCACCTACAACTAGTACACATAGACTTGGATGGAAAACTATGAAAAAAGCATGACTTGGAAGAGGTAGCAATATGAAGTATAGCCAGATGATGACTAAGAAGGCCACTTCCCGATGAAAAGAAGATGACATGACTATTGGTTCGACACTATGTTTTGTCGAAGGGAAGTGATGTAGAAGATGGTCGAAGCCCTACGAAAAAGGAGATGGCTCCATGATGAAGAAGTTGAAGTTCATCCATGACATGATGATATAGAAAGAAGGAGCCTTACAAGCAGCTATTAGTACCATGATCTCCACTAAAGAGCAGATAACTCCTGTTGGAAACAAGTCCCTAGTTAAGAGGGAGCTTGGATATATTCCTTTCATGTGTAAATGAATGAATAGATCCTCCCTAGCTAAGAGGGAGAGATAGACACATCGTTTTTGTCTTCACATTATGAAGAATGAATGGAGGATTGGGTAAACATTTGACATTGATATCGATACTCTTTGAGGATGAGGTGGGGATCCAATAGGTAAGAGTAGTCGAAGAGGAGACTCCATGAGGATATGTAAATCCAAGATGGGAATGGTCCTAAAAGGACATACCTTGTGAACATCCGGCTGGGTTATGTGCCTTGAGAGACAAAGATGAAGGTGTCTATAAGTCATTGTCTCCCCAACATTGTGCTCTAATCTTGTGGGGAGATAGAGTTGTTAGTCAAGGCCTTGCTATATGACAATGCTAGTTGATATGATGAGATGCCCTGATATAAGCTGAATAAATAGCTTATGAGGTGGCTTACCAATCCGACCCTTCTTATGATAATGTTTTAATATGAGAATGTCCATGTACCATGTATGTGTTATGAATACCTCCCTAGTTAAGAGATAGTGTTGAAATATGTAACTAGGTTCGGTCTTCATAATATTCTATGTACCATTGATTTTATATATTTGATGTAAATAGAAAATAAGATTTATTATTATTACTTTTATAGCATGGGTTTCATGCTAAAGGTCAATTTGTTTTATGTCAAGCACCCATTGTGTGTTTCTAGGTTTTTGTCATAGAGTCTAGAAGTCAAAAGAGTCATTATCATATGTAAAAGACCCTATTGGACATTTTGTATAATGTAAAAAGAATTTATTGTAAGTCAAAGAGTCAAAAGTCTCCCTCCAAGACCAAGTTGTCTTGCAAAAAGACAAGTCGGCCTACAAGGATGACGTCAGCCTCATTAGGGTTGTTTGAGCTCCATGAAAAGTGTATATATAAGTGCCATCGACCTCATATGAAGAAAGCATCCAATAAGTTCAATCAAGGACAAGAAAGAGACCTAAAAGGTGAGCGAAGAAGAGGAGAACTAAAGGAAGAAAAGAGCGAAGTTTTTGGGCTACATATTCTCACACGTGTGAAGGAAATTAAGGCAAATTTTGTTGTAGCGAGACCGCCATCTCAAGAAGCTGAAATTTGGTGTCAAAAAGATCAACTTTGGAAGACGAATACGTAAGGAGAAATAACCACCATAAGCAAAGGAGAGAGAAAGTCTATTTCATTGTCTTTTCCCTACACGTGCGAGCTAGGGTTTTTGCAGTAAGGCCGAACAATTGTAGTCAAAGTTGTTGGTCCAAACTTAAGATTAGAAGTGAAGTTGAAGCAGTTTTCAAGCAATTTGACTTGGGTTGACTTTGTAAAGGACAAGCTCATCAAAGGAGAGGTTGACTTGGTCTTGGTCTAGAGTCTAAAAGTTTTGGAATTCGCCATTTGAAGGTTCTATAAGAAGAGAAGAATTCTTGTGGGTTTTCCTCTCCAGGAGAGGTTTTGGCCCTGGCTAGCAACTTATATCTTGTGTCCTCTTGTTCTATTGATCTTTATAATTTGGTCGTTGTTTGACAATAAGAACACTATAATGATCAAGTGAAAGAAGAAGCTAATTACATGCACATCAAATTAAGTAAAAACACATCACATGCAGTTATCAAATAAAGAGAAATCACCCTAATCTAGTTGCCCTTGATTTCTCAACAGGAGGAGGGGCATTCTACACATCTTATGGAGTGCCCTTGCATTGGAGTCTTGCTTGTGTACAACATTACCTTGGAGCTTGACATGTGTACCATTGGAGTGTAATGCTTAACATGTGTGATCTTACTTGTGGCTTTTTACGTTGATTGTAGGGTTTTTAGCTGAAATATGTATCGTTGGCCTCCCTTACCTCTCATATATATCGAGGGAGGAGAGGTTCCTTTCACATCATTGTACTCTTTTCTTTGTCTCATGGCTATGGCACCTACCTTGAAGTCTCTCCCACTCCATGAGCACCATTATCACACACACCCATGGATTGGGCAAACTTGGGACATGTCACTCCCCTTGGGGACTGGAAACACCTAATAGGGTTGTTGACCTAATCATCCCTAACATAAGTGACATAACTTGTTTATAGGTCCCGATCTAGTTAGATATTTGAAGGTGAGTTTTGTGAGAAGTATTCTTGTGCCCTTAGCATTAGATATGGTCCACTATGACACTTTAATGGTTTTTGTCCCTAATGATGTTGATCTCACTTGATCTTGAGAGGCTTTTTTAGGTGATGTTCTCACAACAACAAAAATACCTCGAGGGATAGGCTTGACCATCTTCAAAACCACTACAAAGGATGCTTTGCCCCAGTCTAAGAGCATATATGACTTTGATGCTTCAACCTTGCCCATCTAGAGATGAGATTTAGGCTTTGAGATGATTCACATGGTACTAAGTCCCCTCATGTACCTTCAGATGATAAAACACTGAGCCATAGAGCTTTGGCATTAGACTACTTGATGATGTGCCTAAATGGACCTAAGACAACCCTAGACTAGCCTTGATCCTTCTTGATAGACATTGATTATTCAAGAGTCCAGATGAGGATCATTGTCATTGAGATGACTTGGGAGGGCTTGCACATTCTCTTGGGACCCCATCACTAACCTTGCATGATGTCACATCACCACCACAAGCCTTAGAAGGGTGACGTAGGCCTCTTTATGGATGATGTCATGGTTGAGGAGGCACCTTTTGGAGAGGTACCCATGCATTTTGAGGATTTATTGGAGTGTGGAGCACTCATGAACCTATTCATCACTTGCTTGTTGGATCTTGATAATTTTCATAAGATGATGTCATGGTGGAGACCATTTTCTACCACATGTGGGCTATTTTTGGCATTTTGTTAAGTTTTAGAGTTATTTTGTGACCTTTTGACTTTGTTGAATGCTCAAGTCAACTTTTTAGGAGTTTTACTTCTAAAATTATAAAAATGGGGCTTGGTTTCCCTCATATAAATAGAGGGGAGTGTCGTTTCATTATCATCATCATTCATTCATCACACTTCCTTTTGTTTGGAAATGCGCATTAGCTCCTTGTCTCTTGTACTTAGTTGCATTGTGATTTCTATCGTGTGAATTGCTCTTTGAGGTGGGGCTTTTTTTGAAATTGGTTTCTTGGCACTAATTGAAGAGGTTCTTGTGGAAATTTTGTAAGTTTATTGCATATCTTCTATATTTTGGATGTTATGTTGTGTAAATTTGGGTTTCTACATGTGCCATGATTAAAATTGTTAAATTTATCTAGAAAACTTGATCCTCTATTCCTTGCATTTTTTTTTCTTGAATCCTTTAAGAGAACTCTGAGTTGTGCATCTCTTATATTTAAAATCTCCCTAAAACAGAAGTCGCTAGGGTTTGTCAGTAGATGATTTAGCCATCGCACCCTCTTCAACAAGGATGTTCTTGTTGAATTCACCCTAGATGACTCCATTGCCCATTTAGATCAAGGCACTAGTCTAGGTGGTGGTGATCAAACCTTCTACTTTTAGTAATTTCTCTCTCTTCTCTCTTAACTCCTAGATATCTAGGGTTAGGACTTTGAATTATTGCTAAAAAGCTAAATAACATGACACATCCTCCCCCGTAGTCATGCATTTCACGTGTCGTACATGACAAGTTTGTGACATGAGTTTGACTGGTGTCAAACATGAGCCCTATTGGTGTCCTGAAATTTGAACATGTGCCCAGTGAAAAAACATCTTAAAATCGATTTATTGCCTAATTCTCATGCAATTTAGTCATAGGTTTGGAACTATCAAAGGTTTTGGAGTGCAACTAAGGGTGTTTAAGCAATGTTAAAATAAATTCCAAGTGTTAGGAAGTGAATTTGTCCAGGCCCTACTAATGCTATGCAATTAATGTAGTGTTAAATTCTTAAAACTAAAAATGACATTCTCCTTTATCTTTTATTTTCATCCTTTTTACTTACATTTTTAACATTACCATTAATTGACTCAAGACATTTGAGAGTGGTTTTGACCTCATTGGATTTCATATGGAGAAAGTATAAATTTAGATCCCACTTAAAATCCAACAGACTGATATTATGTTTATGGGAAGTGAGGAAGGAGGAGGCAGAGCGATGGCAGCGTGAGCAGTTAGGGTTTCTACAGATCTAATCCGAAAAACCTGCAAACAAACTAGATGGAGAAGGGATTGCAACACCAATTTACAGCGGAACCGCTGACAGCAACCATGAGTGGCACGACTGGGGGGGGAGAGAACCCCTCCTACCAGAATATCGCTGCAGGAGAATCTAGCCAGCACAGAGTAGCTGACAACAATGGAGGCTGTAGAAAACGAACGTTGGTCTTGGGAGCTAAATGGCAAGTGGGTTTGGGAGGCAAATGTTTGTCGAGGGCAACCAAGAAACCAAGATTTGTCATCCCAAACAATAAACTGGAGGAATATCGAAGATACATGAAGGACCACGCCCTTATATGCAAATTTATTGGGGCTTGGCCAACAGAGAAGGAACTGATCAAAGGATCCAGCAATGGTGGCAACTGAAAGGGCACATTGATCTCAAGCTAGCGGCAAAAGGGTTCTTCTCAATAATCTTCTCTACCCTTGAAGACAAGGAGAAGGTATTTGAGGATGGGCCTTATTTCTTTAACAATGTAGACCTCTTCATTAGACATTGGGAGGAATGCTATAACCCAAATCATGAAAAGCTTCTGGTAGCCGAATCTGGGTTCGACTTTTCGGTCTACCAATGGATTTCTGGGATCTAAAAATCTTGGAAGGGATTGGTAATTTTATTGGAAGCTTCGTCAAAGTTGCAGACTCTACACAAAAAGGTAGGTACACCTCTTATGCCAGAATCTATGTATACAAGAATATCACCGAGCCTCTACTACACTACATAGAATTGGAATACCATGATGAGATATGGCAACAACCCTTAGACTATGAACATATCCCCTTTAGATGCCGCCGATGCCATGAATATGGCCATTTGTACCGAGCTTGCCCGCTAAATCATAATGAGAACCCCATGGTGGAGAAAAGGGTAGGAGAAACGATGGCAAGAGAAGACGGGGAAGGCTTTTATGAGGTGCACAGGAGAAAAAGGAACCAGAGGCAGACAGGTAACCAGAGAGCAAGTCAAAATGAGAAAGAGCAGCGCACCCCTAACCGGTTTGCTATGTTTCAGGAGGACGAAACGGGATAGGTAGTCCTTGATAAGACCATGGAGACAGAAAGATTGTGAAAGAAGGAACCAGAAGGGAAATAAGTCGAAGAACAAGGAGGCAGTAGAAAACCCACGAAAAGAGATCACAATGCAAATGATAGAGCAAAACCCAATGGAGATCGATAACCCGAAAGAAGATCTTAGTGTGGAAGAACAAGTGATGAAACGTTTACTGCAAGAATGGAGACACTTGGATGAACGCTTCATCCCAGAAGATCAGAAGCAACTCTATAAGGAAACTTTTCAACAATACAAAGCCAAATAGGGCTCAGCTATCATAGCCCAACCAGATCACCTAGGGTCTCAAGTCACTCAAGGACAAGAAATAGGAACCCTAGGAAAAGGGAGAAAGAAGCGGGGAAGAAGAACACTGAACAAATCCATCCAGATGGTTGGGGAGCTACTAGTAAACTCTGGAAGAGTAGTTCCATTATCAGAGGTCTTTCAACAACCCCGAAATTGTTGAAATGATTATTACATCATGGAACATAAGAGGCTTCAATAGCAGAGGCAAACAAAGGTACCTAAAAGAGAGATTGAAGAAAGATAAACCAAGCATCATGATAATACAGGAAACTAAAATCGACGAAAGCAATCTGAAAGGGATTTTGGTAAATTTTAAACTCCAGTACCAAGTCATGGCCCAGGATGCAAACGACAACACTGGAGGGTTGGCGATCATATGGAATCTTGAAGAGGTTTTGTTTGAAGATTGGGTTAGCCTTCCAAGAATACCATCAGGCAAATTTCGAAACATTGGATCCAAAGAATGGGTGTTGTTGGCAGGAGTTTATGGTCCTCATATCTCGTGGGAAAGAGGAGAATTTCTTTAAAATCTTGCAAACATGAGAAATCTATACCTGGAAGACCTTTGGGTAGTAGGAGCAGACTTTAATATGATTACCTCTCTAGCAGAGAAGAAGGGAGGAATGAGAAGAATGGATGCGGACATGGAAACCTTTGGAGATATCATTTCAGAATTGCACTTAGTGGTCCTCCCAACAATCAATGGAGTACATCCTTGGAATAATAGACAAGGAGGGATCCATCAAATTGCTTCACGACTGGATAGGTTCCTAATCATAGACCAAGTCATAAGTAGAGATATATTCATGGAAGCCTTGATCCTCCCAGGTATGGGATCATTTCATTGGCTGATAAGATTGGAAGTGGATCTGAAAGCAAGCCCTAAGAATCGACCTTTCTGGTTTTGAAGCCTTTTGGCTAAGAGATCTGGGCCTCCTCAAAATAATAGAGGAATGGTGGAAAATGAACGAGCAGCAAGGGAGGAACTGCATGCATACTTTCCAACTAAAACTCAAGGATCTAAAGAAGAAACTCAAGAAATGGAATAAAGAAGAATTTGGACATATTATGAATGACCAAAACCAGATCAACAAGTGCATGATGGAGGTGCAACAACAAATCATACAGGAAGGGAGATTTGAAGAGCTTGTCAAAGAAGAAGGACAACTAGTAAACCAGCTGGAGGAAAGAAGAAAATAGGAAGAGATCCTCTGGAAACAGAAATCAAGGGTGAACTGGTTACGGGAAGGTGAACGAAACACAAATTTTTCACAAGGCCATGGTCCAACCCAGAGAACACAACATAATCTACTCCCTGAAAGATGAGGAGGGGAATCATAGAGTCCAACATGAAGTAATGGAGGAAGCAATACAAAGAATCTCGTAGCATATCCCCCATCTGGTAACTCAGGTTCAGAACCTAGCTCTGATGAGAGAGGCTACATTAGAAGAGGTGGAAAAGATTGTCAATGGCATGCAGAAAAATAAGGCCCCAGGCCCGGATGGGTTCATAGCGGAATTCTACCAAGCCACTTGGAAATTCATGGGATGAGAAATTCTAGAGGTCGTAGAGGAATCCCGCCGCAATAAAAAGGTATGCCCCAGTCTAAACTCCACTTTTATTGCTCTTATTCCTAAAACTTTGAAATCTGAAGATCCGCAAGGATTCGTCCTTCTACCTTATGTAATGTTATTTATAAAATCATTGCTACTCTCATCATAAAACAATAAAACACCTCTTGTTGAATATCATCTCTCCGGAGCAAACAAGATTTGTAGAGGGTAGGCAAATCTTGGACGGGCTCGTAACCTCTCAAGTAGTACATTCTCTCAAGGCAAGAAAGCTCTCAGGTATGATGATTAAGATGGACCTTTCCAAGGCTTATGATCGACTAAGTTGGGCTTATCTGAGCAGTACCCTCAAAGCTTATGGTTTCGCCCAAAGATGGATAAATTGGATCCTTGCCATGATCTCCTCCCTTGTCATTTCAATTCTGCTGAATGGGACTCCTACCCCCACTTTTAACCCAACCTGGGGCCTAAGACAAGGAGATCCATTATCTCCTTTTTTGTTCATTATTACTGCAGAAGGGTTGGGACGTTTGATCAAAAATGAAGTCAGAGAATCTAGGCTTAGGGGCCTGAGGATTTGGGGTAATGATTTAGCCATCACCCACCAACAATTTGTGGATGATATCATGCTCTTCTACTAGGTCTCCCTTAGGGAAGCTTGAAGAATAAAAGAGATTCTTATACCTTTATGGAGGCCTCTAGGACTAAGATAAATAATGACAAATCTTGTATCTTCTTTTTTAACACTCGGGGGAATGTCAAGACTTATTTTGCCAGGATCTTGGGGTTTAGTACTCGAAACCTCTCGTCTAAATACCTAGGTATGCCCTTATTTGACAACTCTTTAAGTTGCATGGAAAGCTAAGCTGTTGGGCTTTTAGATTCCTCAACTTGTCAGGCAGGACTTTCCTTCTTAAAGCAGTGCTGCAATCGATACCCATTTATCAACTCTCAAGTATGGTAGCCCCTAAAGGGGCGTGCTCCAAAATGGTTGCATTTTCAAAAAAAATTGTGGGGAGGGGCTCAACAGGTTAGGTAATGGGCATTGATATCCTGGCAGGGCTTGGTGAAAAGAAAAATGGAAGGAGGGCTAGGCCTCAGAGACCCTTATATATTAAATCAAGTAATGGGCGCAAAACTATGGTGGAGATGGATTGGAGGTGGAAGAGACCTATGGAAGCAAATATGGACAAGAAAATATAATATGCCTGAGAGAACTGAGGATATTCTGCGATATAGGGACCCTCCCAAAGGATCAGTAGTGTGGAAATTGGCAGTCTAAAACAGGAACCTCATAAACAAGCATGCCTTTTAGGAAATCTGTAATGGCAAAACAACAAGATTTCGGCAGGACTCTTGGCAACAAAGAGAACGAATGATAGAAAAGCAAGTTCTCAGGGACATATATCAATTTACCAGAGACACGAATATACACCAGGTGGAGCAATTCTAGAAAGAGGACCAAGGAATGGGAAACTAGAGGAGATGGAAAAAGAAGGAAGATTGGTGCCAGGCTATAGAGACCGACCAATGGACAATGCTAGAAAAAGAGCTGAGATCAAGACAATTAACAATCCAAAATGATCCTAATATCCTGAGATGGGGGCACACCACAAAAGGAACCTTTACTATAAAAGAAGCATATGACCTCCAAGTAGGACAAGTCCAAGATGGGCAAGGCATCATATGGAAAATAATATGGAAGGGAGGTTGGGGGCCTAAAATATCTCACTTCCTTTGGCTGGTCTACAAAGGACAAATCCTAATCGAGGATCAACTATAGAAAAGGGGCATCCAGGGTCCGTCCTTCTGCTAGGTCTGCCATTAGAACATAGAAGATATCGAGCATATGCTTAACACATGTTCGTTTGCTGAACAAAAATGGAGGCAACTGCAAGGAGTTTTTGAAAGAATGGATCGAGATCACCACAGCACTAAGGAAACAATACTCCTTTAGCGAAGGAACATATTCTCAAGCCCGGTAGTAAACCGAGCATGGGGGCTGGCCTTAGGATTAAATTTATGGGCCATATGGAAAGAGAGGAACCACAGAGTCTTTAAAAATAAAGCCTCATCTCAAGAACAAGTGCGGGAAGGAATAGTTCAGAACATTAAGGAAACAATCTTAGCAGAGTAGTGGCATCAAGAAGATTGGCAAGATCCCCCCCAAGAAGCTCGAATTTTACAAAAACTCAATATATCATTGGAAATGATTGCTCCCACTAGTTGGAAAAAAACAGGATAAGCTCAATATCCTCGACTCACTTTACTATCCCAGGAGAAGGATTCATAAAACTAAATTTCGACGGGTCGTCAAAAGGAATCCAAGAGTGGCTGGCCTAGGTGGCCTCTTCCGAGACACCCAAGCCAACACTCGGCTAATATATGTTGACTCTTATGGGATAACAAGTAACAACGAGGCGGGGTTTGCTGCAGCAAGACAAGGACTTCTAATAGCTGTCAGAATGGGGTATCGAAACATAGTGGTGGAAGGAGACTCAAGTTTGGTCATAAACGCTTTGGCAAAGCTGAACAATGGCACCAAATGGGACAAGCTCAGCCAAAGTTGGAGGACAACTCGACTCATCCAAGAGATAGGGGAATAAATTCATAAGTTTGATTATATTATGGTCTGGCATGTCAGACGAGAAGGGAATAAAGGGGCTGTTTTCCTTGCTAACTGGGGATGCAATCAACAAAATGCCCTGGTGGAAAAAAAATGGCCGGTCCAACCCTAGGATGAGAGATTCAAAACCCTGGTGTAAACACTGGATGAGGATCAAAGGCAAAGCCAGGAAAATGGCCTCTTAGAAACAAAAGAACCCGATCAGGGTGTGTGTCGGTGGTTGGGAATGCCTGCGGAAAGTAATGAGGCGTACATATGATTTACGTACCACCGCCCCCCACATGCTCAAAGCGATGGGTGTGGTGGCCCTTGGCATGAGTGCATGCAATGGTGGTGGGAAAGGTGGCTGAGACGATAGCGGAGGGGCAGGATTTATAGAAGCAAAGCGCAGATAGGTGGGTAAGGCTGGTGAGTTTGCTTGCGGACGAAGGAGCTGGAGCAGGGGAAAGGGAGGGCGTCGACATCCTCGTCATCAAGCTTGGAGACGACATACAATCGTTAACGGGTATGTTTCTTAGCTCTTCGCCTCCTTTGCAATGACGACCTGGTTGGGTTTTTGTTGGGGGGAGAGGGGGGTAAATGGGAATGTTAATCAGGGGAAATGCTTGGGGAAATGGAGGAGGCGACTGGCTGCAATGGTCTGGTTATGCGTCTATGTACTGCACTTGCCAGGTATCGACTCTGCCTCTTGCTGTATCGACCTTGTGTTGTTTTGCATTAGGAACCTGGGTACAACACGCCAAGGGCTGAGTGGGACTGTCGATGGGGTCAGGTAGGTAGAGGCTATGAGTCTGATGCTGAGGGAAGTGGGGGTCAGTTAATATGTTGTGTAGGAGCTTGGCCCTGCTACTGAAACCACTGCAATCGCTGGGGTACTGTGAGAAATTCCTGCGTTAAGAGAACTGTTAGGGCCCTTGAGGAGGACATCGGGTATGAAAATGACACAGGTATTGCTCTAGTTTACTAGGCAGAGGGGAAAGGAGCTGCAATTCATAGATGGCAACCTGCCGGTTTGAGGCTGGGCTCACTTGCGTGGCCTTGGCAAGGGATAACCAACCTTAGGGCATATGAGAGGCACTAGGGGTGGAGGTGTGAGATGATAGAAGGGATTTGGAGACCGACCCTTTCTAAGGACTAGATCTCCACCCATTATGGCTCCGGTACTGATAGTAAAAGGAAAAGGGAGGAGCATGGGGAGGCTGACGACACCGATAATTCAATTCAGGGAAGCAACCAGTGCCGTATTATGTCAAATTGCTTTTGGTTAACAAATTCTTGCCGTGAACAGGTTTCGGGCATCATTGACATGGCTCGGCCTGCGAGAAGTCGCAGACGTGGAAGACGGGGCTGGGAGCCCAAAAAGGATAAGGACTTGATCACATCTGAGCCCTGCAGAGGGAGGAAATTGGTAGAACATCTTATCAGTGAAGCTGCTGAGGCATATTGTGAGGGCACGGATGAAGGCATCCAGAATCTGTTAGAGGAATGGGAAGAGGAAATTAAGCAGGGTAGTGAGACTGAGGAGGATATGGAAAATTGGAGGACAGTCGTCCCAGATCTTGGGAACACCAGAGGCAGGATAACACAAGTTAAGCAGACATTGTACCTCTACTGGCTAATGAAAAGCTTGTTGGGCAAGGCCATGGAATAGATCTCGGTGGGTATGGCGGTTTCTCTCCAAGGGATGCTGAGCTACAAACAAGATCTGCAGAAAATTCAATTCCAACTTCATAAGAAAGATATTAGGCTGGACAAAATTGAAAGACACATTCCATGCATCCTGGAACTGTCGGAGATGCCTGGAGCAACTGTTAAGGATCCCACGCCAGTGGAATCGACCTTGGAGGAGTAGAAGGGCTAGTCAGTTTCCCATGTTTACTTTTGTTATATATGCGGATAGCATTTAATTTTTGTCATGCAAGTATATGTATAGATAGAAATATAGAGTCTGGTCATGAAACAGAGACATATATAGCTTGGCTAGAGAGATTGAAACTTTATTGTTTTTGAATGGCTTACAATGAGGATAGGTGGCCAGCAGACTTGGTTTCCCATTGGGTAAGTTGAGGCCACCTAGCCAATCTATGTGGTGTAAATTTGCCTATTATGAATAGAAAATGAAAGGGCCTGCCAAACTTAACAAAAAAAAAATCCAACAGACTTAACAATTTTTAGGATTTTAGGATTGGGGGGATTGCAACAATTTCTATTGGAGTTTGTCATGTGTGAGGGTATGGAACTAACATTTAATTAAGAAGACTGTTACCCACCAGAAGTGGGTGACCCCATAGGAGAAAACTTTCTCCCATCATCTCTTCCAACCAACCAACCAGTAGCCCTTGACAACCACTACTAGCCAATGACGGTGTGCCATTCATATCTTTGCCACTTGCATCAATCACATGTTTCCTCGCACAATTGGTAAGAGCAGATGTTGGAAGCTGGGCTTCGATCAAAAGGCACTGTTACCCTCCAAAAGTGGGTGACCCATAAGAGAATTTTTCTCCTAGATATCTCTTCAGCCGACAGCCAACAACCCCTGACAACCACCAATGTAGCTGATATATTGTGCCATTTGATCTCCGCTCCCTGAATTAGTCATGTGTCACCTTGCACATATGTCGAGATCATATGTTAGAGAGTGGGGAATCCAACCCAAAAGGTATGTTTTTCATTTTGTAATCGGGTGCTTATGCTTGTTTTTCTTGGGCATTTTGGGCATGGATTATTGGGTGACATGGAAGAAGGAAAGGTTTTGACCGTGGTTTTGTTCCCTCACCTTAAATGGGGGGTTAATCCTCAATCCTAGTCCCGTGAGATTTTGGAAACCCTAATTTTGGTAGTGTGGTCCCATTTTCCGGTCCACATTTTTCACTCCCTTTCGCACATTACAAACCCTATTTCATCATTTTCCTTCTCTAGGTCCACATGACCACTGGGTTCGCAAGGCATTGGCACTCCTCCCCCCTTGTCCACATTGCTAGGGCGAGCCTAGAAATGTTTCCTCGGAGGTTGATGCAGCGAAAAGAAAGTTAAAAGCATATCATGGCCACAAGCAAGAAACAAAAGAAAAGAATATTATAAAATGCAAAACATGGCTACGACATTTTATACAGCACGTGGGAAAAAGCCAAACATGAGCGCTACCTCTTATTATTATGGCCATCACCTTGGTTCCTAGGGCCCATGTGTGTCCCCACATCATTAAGGAACCCATGCACGTCGCAACCCTTGGTGGGCGATGAACTACCTCACGTTAAGGGGGTAATGACTGCTTTATATCATTCACAACATGCTCTAATTTCTTGGAGCCCGGAGCAGTAATATAAAAAAAAAAAAATCAAGAAAAGGCAAAAAGAAAATAAAGAAGGGTGGAAAAACAAACGCTGGAGTAACTTATGTATCCACGATTGCTCCCCCCTACATTTATACACCTAATATGTGGACATCCCTCATCATTTCCACCCTTGAACCCATGGCATTTGGCCTTGAGATCCCCATGTCCCCATCCATTCATCATCATTCACATGACACCTATCAATTGAAGGATGTACCAGGGACCTGTCTTTCCCCTTAGGGGTTGGGAACACCTAATAGGGTTGTTTATTAACCACTCCTACCTAGGGAGGTAATACTAGTTTGAGATCAAAGCCCCAAATTTGGAAGGGAAGCCCCATGTGAAGTCTCAATGTGCCCTTGATAAACAAGCTTGGTTCAATTAGATACACTAATGGATTATTGTCCCTGATGGTGAGGATGTAGTACTATACATTATATCTATCTTGTAGGAAACGTTGCCCAAGGGTCAATTTTCGACCGGAAATGAAACGGAAATGAGGAAACTCGTACCGTCTGGCTTGGAAACTCATTTTCGATTGTATTGGCATGTTTCACACTGGGGAAACGTGGCCAGTACAACTGGAAATGAGTTTCTAGGCTGTATGGCAGAGTTTCCACTTCACAATTGCAGTTTTCTTTTCTTTTAATTTTTTAATTTTTTTCGCTTTTAATTTTTTGTTTGGCGAATAAAATATCTTCTGGATGCTTCTAGATGCCTCTCTCAAGTTATAAAAAGACTCTCACCTCATTCTCTCATCACACAATTGAGCAAGTTGTTTCTCTTGGAGATGGACGATTTTAGCAAAGAAGAAAATAGGAAGAAAGCAGTGGTTTCAGCTAGGGCGTTTTCAACAGTGAGAAAATGAGATTTCAGCAGCAAGAGAAACAAACTTCAGGAGCAAGAGAAAGAGATTTCAGCAGCAGATTTGGAGTGTAGAGTTTACGACTACGATATTCTTGGCTTTTGGCTCAGCTACAACCATATTTCTCTTGTCTTTTCTGGCATTTGGGGTAGCTTCAACTACAGAAAACTAGTTTGGGTAAGAAGCATTCATTTTCTTAGTTTTTTCTACTACTTATTCAATTTTTTGAGGGTTTATGCTTCCAAATATATGAAAAACGTTTTTTCTTTACAAATTTGTTTTTATTTTTTTTTTAATTTTTGCAGCAATGGCTTCCAACCAAGGTGCAGCTGCAAGTTCAAGCTCCAGGTCCAACCTAAGGGCTAAATATTATCCTCTTTGGAGGCATGTTCAGAAGCTTCAAAATGTGGAGGTGGTGGCTCATGGGAATGGCGATGTAATCTTTGTAGTAATTGGTACAAGGGCTCCTACCCAAGAGTGAAGGCACATCTTTTGCATGGAGGAGGACAGGGGAATGTAGGTTGCACAAAAACAACAGACCCATTGGCAAGGAGGGCATATCAAAGAGAACAAGGTGAGGCAGATGGAATTAAGAGAAGGCATGATGAGCTTAGTCAATCTACTCCTCAAGCTCCACCTAACATTGAGCCAATGATTGTAGTTGAAGCAAGGAAGTGGAGAGCCAATGCCACTCAACAACATGAACAACTAGCATCCAAAATAGCAGAGGGGCATCCCATTCAGTTCAAGATAGCAAAATTGCTAAATTGGTGAATGTGCAAGCGAGAGAAGAAACTGATTCCAGAATGGCTAGGTGCATCTATGCATGTGGTATCCCATTCAAAGTTGTTCTCTCTCCTTACTGGCAAGATATGATAAGGGAAATTAACAAAGCTCCTCAAGGGTACAAGGGGCCCAACTATGAGAAAGTCAGAACTCAGCTTCTCAAAAATGAGAAGGAGCTTGTGGAGGATATCTTATCACCAATGCGTTCTTCCTGGAGTAGCTTTGGGGTTACCATAGTCCCAGATGGATGGACAGATGCAAGGCGCAGACCATTGATAAATATCATTGCCACTTCCCCCAAAGGAGAAATGTTTATAAAGGCGGAAGACTGCTCAGGAGAGGTAAAAGATGCACAGTTCATTGCTGATGTTATTATAAAATCTATTGAACAAATAGGGCCTAACAGGGTGTTGCAAGTTATCACGGATAATGCACCAGTTTGCAAAGTTGCAGGTTTAATTATTGAGGGGAGGTATGACCACATATTTTGGACACCCTGCATTGTCCATAATCTGAATCTAATCTTAGAGGAGATCGACAACAAAGTTCCATGGATAAAGGAAATCACAGGGGAAGCAAGGGAGAGTGTTAAATTCATCACCAACCACCACCAATCTCAGGCAATATTTCGAAAGTACTCCAAATTGGAGTTGTTAAAAGTTGTTGAGACAAGATATGACTCAAACTTCCTGATGTTCCACCGCCTTGTTGAGGTTAAGCATGCATTAGTTTCTATGGTGGCGAGTCAACTTTGGGTTGAGTGGAGACAAGCAGATTCAAAGTGGAGATATATGGTGCGTAGATTGTGCTTTGATGAGGATTAGTGGAGCAAGATAGATTTCTTGCTAAAGTTCACAACAGTTGCATTTGAGCTTTCTTCGAAATGTCGACACTGACCAACCTTCTTAGGAGAGGTATATGATGGCATGGATTCCATGGTTGAGAAAAATATGGAAATCATTTCACAAGAGTCTCCACAACTTTTGTTTGTTGATGATCATTTTGCTGATTTAGTCAAGAAAATCATTGTTGATAGGTGGAACAATTTCAACACTCCATTGCACACTTTAGCACATGCCTTGAACCCCAAATTTTATGATGAGGAGCTTATTGCTTAAAGCAATGGGAAGAGGAAGGCATCCCATAAGGCTAGAGAGGTGGCTAATGGGGTGAATAAAGCCCTTATGAGAATATTTCCATCTCATCTACACAGGGAGGTAAAGGAAGAATTTGCTAGTTTCGCTGTAGGATTAAATGATTATGCAGATATATCAACTTTGGAGGAGAGAAGCACCATGAATCTAGTTAGGTGCTGGATTTGTCATGGAACAAATGGTGTATATTTGCAAAACCTTGCCATTCGTGTTCTTTCACAAGTGGCAAGCTCTTCATCAGCAGAAAGGAATTGGAGCACCTATGGTTTTATTCATTCTGTGAAGCGCAATAGGTTGTGCTCACAGAAGACAGTGGATCTTGTTTTTGTGCACTCCAACCTTCGCCTTGCATCTCGTAGGGGTCCAAAATACAATAGTGACCCTTCTAAAGAATGGGATGTGGATCTAGAACGTCTTGATTTAGATCTCTCTCTTGCTTCCCTGAATATTGAGGTCTAGCCTGGAAGTGGAATTGGCCCATCATCTTCTCCAACACCACCATCCACTATTGAGCATGCTTCTGCTTCTATTTTTGATGAGGATTATGATGATGAGGATTAGTCTATTGTCTTTATAGTTCTTGCAACCTCATAGTCTTTATTGTACTTGTAGCCTCATATATATAATAAAGGTTGATTTTGAGATTTGGATATATAATAAAGGTTGATTTTGGATATTCCGATATTGCTATTTTTATTATGTGATCATTCATGAGTAAATGCGAGGTAAATTTAATCATAATGTTTAAACTTTAAATGTAATAAATTATAATGTATCGTGTATGCTGTATGATTGCACATAACATTTCTTAAATGTCCTAAATTCTATATATATTATATATAAATATATATATATATATATATCGTGTTTCCTCGTTTCCAAAATTTGGTGGGGTCACGTTTCATACCTGTGCCCGTTTCGGAAACTCGTACCTGTTTCCCCTTTCATGCAACTTAGCATTATATGTAATTGACAGGTGGTTTCATTATGTGTTGGGCAACTTAATTAGGGCCCAAGTCCACCAGAGGATCATACTGACACCTGCAGGTGAGGCATTGAGAGTCATGGGACTCCCATCATGTGCAAAGCATCATTTCTATTGGCTTGTTGGGGCCTGACCCAGGTTTAGAAGTGATTTAGCCAAACAAATCCTGAAACTATTAGCCCTTTCAGCAACAGTCCGCGGGGCGCAGGCTGAAGTCTCACCTGAGGTAGTATGGGAGGGTGCTGGAACTAGGTTTCCGCACCCTAGGGATGCCTTGATGAAGTCTGGAAAGTTTGCGAACCAATTCTGCGTGCTCGCACTGCTCCGCGCAGCTGTGTGACCTTCGCGTAGCTCTGTAAAGAGCACGAAGAGGCGCGGTCTAGATCCTTTATCCTTACTGCATTATTATTATAGATATTAACTTAATTTTGTGGGTCCAATATTCTTATCAATCATTCAACATTCATAACAAGTGCGCGCAATCATAAACTGTAAGGAGATGCATAAACATATAATAGAAACATACAGATCTACGAATAGATGCACAATATTTCAAAATCAACTTAGCTTTTATTTTGTTCCGTTACCATCCCAACTCCACCCTGCGCACTCAGCTACAGGGGTCTGCGCACATAGCTGCGGACTCTACTAGGCCTCTGTGCACACAGCTGCAAAGCCTCTTCCTATTCCTACACCCAAGGCTCGGACTTACAGACTCAGAGCGAAATCCTTATCCCAAAACCATATCACTTCAAATCAAGACTTAACTAAAAACTAACTTCTACACTTAGAGCCTCGGTTTATTTATACATTCCCATGGTCCGCGGACCATGGGTAGGCCGACACGTTCTATATTAAATTACAATATTTTAGGGTGGACAACCCTAGACTCTCGCTCTCCGCGCCCGCATTTTGCGGGGTCTTACATCACTTTTGACCAAAATTCGGGCTACAAGCCCCAAAAATCCGCTATGGGGGGGTCCGCTGCCCAACAGGCCTCCAACACAATCATTGTGACTCGTCCCGAGTCACTCCGCTGGTGCGGTGATCTTTCTCGGAGTCCATCCAGCAACTTCTGCGCTTCGTTAACGTCTGCCACACATTCCTCCGCTGTTCGCTGTATCAATTGTGCGCGACTCTCTGATGCATCGTTGTCAGAGGCACCCTTTTGCCTTTACGCATATGTATCCTGCATCTGGGCTAGCTTCCCCTCGATCGTGGCGGTGACCGTGAACGCTTCCTCGAGCTAAGGCTGGATGCGTGCTTTAAGCCCTGCTTCTTTTTGGCGTGCGACGTCCACCTATTCCTTCAAAGCCTGTGCCTCCCTCATCTTGGCCAATCGCTGAGTAAGGGCGACTGTCTACGCGGTCCCCCGGACATTGTCATAGGCCTGCTGCAACTCCCGCGCTTCTGTCTCTAATTACTGTAGCGTTGGGTCCTCCTGCAGTGAAGTGAGCGTGAAGAGGGACTGATCCAACAATCTTGTGCAGTCCTGTACAGCCTGCTCTATCACTTCCAACCCCGATTGAATGGCGTGGTTGCGCTGCTCTCTGACTTCCGGGGGTGTAGAGCACTACCCCTTTAGTCGTAGCTCCATGATCTGCAAGTTTAGCTCCAACTGAACCTTCGTGGCCTCCTCCTGGGTCTTGCAGACTCCAACTGCTAGTTGGTGAATCTTTTTTGCAGTGGGGAGTGCCGCCGGCACGGCCAACTCCGGTATGCTGCTACAGGCCTCCTCCACGGCCTGTTCTAATCCCTGGTTTTGTGCGACCAGGTTGTCGCGCTATAGGTTGAGATGTTCTAAATTTAACTTCTGCTCGCTCAAGGCTAGGAGGGCGCGGCCCTCCCTGGCGCGAAGCTGAGCAGTTACTCCATCCTGCAACTAGTATAGGGTTTCTCTGCGAAGGGCGGCGAAATTCAACCCTCAGCCCCTCATGTCACCTGCGGCTTTTGCTAAGACTGCGCCTTTTCGTAACACCAAAGTGTTCGTTGTGCGGGCGTGCAACATCTGCTCAGCTTCAAATGCACCTTCCGCAAGGTGCGGTGTCATCATTCCTTGGGGTCACACCTGTAATGCTTGCAACTGCGCTTTGAGCGCCCCCAACACAATTGTCTGCTCCGTCATTAATTCTTCAAGAGCATCCTTAGTGACATTGCGAATTGGTTCGCCACTGTCAAGAAGGGTTGCCTCAGAGGTCTTCATTGTCTTTGTCTTCTTCCGTGCGGTTGGATTCTCCTGGACGTGCGACCTCTTGAGTTGGGTCGATTTTGTTGTGCGTTCCTCTGTCTCAGCCTCCCCCTGTATGTCCTGCTCTGTGGACATTTCCTGACCTTCCTCGGTCTCTTTGGTGGGCGCGGTTGTGGTTTCTACCATCTGCGCTGTCGTTGCTGCCTCAGCCACCTTCCGCTGCGTGGCCGCTACTTGTTCTTGGCACTTTTTCTCCGCCAGCTTCGCGATGCGCAGCTTGGTCTCATTCTTCCGCTGCTGTGCTGCGATATTTTCTAGTGTTGCCAAGTCCAGGGTACGCCACTTCGAAGACCATGACGCCATCACGTCGAAGATTGCATCATTTGTTGCAATGAATAGCAGCTTTACCCATGCTTGGGCTGGATCCTTGCGCGCCTGGATATACAGGTTATACATATCCGCCTTGAATTCTGCCGCACTTTGCAAACTGTTATATACTGTCGGGGACAAGCGCGGCCTATGGTTGATCCATGTTCGTAAGCTCGCCTCTACGAATGCCCAAAATACTTTTATCTTGCGAATCCTTGTCGCGTCTTTCGTTGCCCAGAGCGAGGTGTACCTCATGGCCTCGGGTAGGTTCCTCTCAATGGTGGGAAACTGGCTGTCCTCCGGCAGCTCCCCGGCAACCAACATGATGGACAAGAGCAACCACGCGTAGTGGAAGGTCTTACCCTACTCGTGGGCCTCCTTACAATTTGTCAAAAACTCATCGCAAAGAAACTGCGCCTAGTTGAATTGGACCCCCTCTACACACTGCTCTGCCAATGCAATTACAGATGCTGGCAGCTCGTCTGTGCCGCATTTCCTCATTAGCTTGCCGACCAGCAGCTGGGTGGTTATGCGCACCCCTTTATCCTTGATGCTCGCTATTACTTACCCTCGCTTCCTCTTCTCCAGCTTATATTTGGCCTTCATAGCTTCTGTGAGGGCCAAGTCACTGCTCTTTCCTACTATGGCTGCGGGATTGTTTCCTTTGATGGGCAGCCGAGAAATCGGTGAATTAAATCGGTCATGATGGAAATCGGCTCCTCCAACCAGAGATACCCATCATGTACTAGACACAGGAGTTGCCGGATGACAAAAATTGTGATGGACGAGCGGTGGTAGTGGGGTATCCACCGCAGATGTAGTAACCCAGCCTTCTCCACACTGTGTAACCATTTCTGCTGCAATAATTACTCTGCGGCCAACTGTGGGAACTTCTCGCTGTCCGTGAGGCCCCAGTCTTAGAACTTCATATTAGGTACTCGTCCCAGTAGCGGACCTTCAAACCTTATTTCATTTGGAAGAAGCGGGGTCTGGAGTGCATCTTCATGGCCTCCAGGTCTTTTGGTACCTTGGATGTCCCTTTCCATGGGGGGTGTAGGGGGGTAACTTTATCGCCAAGGTACTTGTGAAACATTCTCCGCCTCATCGTCCTGTGCTTCAATTTGGGTGATTAGGGCTTGCAAATATTCCTCCTTTATTTCAATGGTGACAACTTTGCCCTTCTCTGCCATTGATAGTTTACTAAATTGTGGGTTCTGTGGTGATACCCAGATTGGCCCCATTGTTTGCTTGTCTTTCCGTGGTCACGACGTGCGTGGGGACTTTGGAACCTCTGGTGTAGCTGCTACCTCTCTAGGCTCCTCCTGGGTCACATGGGGCTCCAGGGTAACTTCCGCGAATCGCACTCTGGTTCTCACAGCTGTCATCGTTGCTACACTGGAACCGTTCAGTCGTGTACTCATGGGTGGCAAGGTAGCTTGGTGCTCAATGCTCTGTACTGGCTCAAATCTTAAACAACCATGTGTTGCCTAGAGGCTACCCCAAGGGATTTTATAGTAACGTTTGAATTTGAATTCGACCATTCCCTCCATTTCCGAGTCATTAATACCTTCTTGGCAGCAGATTGTCCCGAATCTAGCTCTTAATTCCTATCTTAATGGCCCGCCGCCCACTCCTTTCTGCCTTAAATTGGACCTCTTGTCATGAACAGTGACATCAACGGTCACCTCCTAGCCTACCCGCGTAGTAGCGCAGCCCATTACGCGTGACCGTGACCCCTATGACATATTGACACTGTGCGGAACCTCCTTTCTGCGCAACTCTCCTGCAGACTCGTTTATAATCCCACGCCCTCTTTCAACTGCTTGAAGCGCTGAGACTGTGCTTCCTACAGATAGTCAAGTGGTCACACCCCCAGTGCGAGGCTTCAATTTTCCTGCTAGCTCGGGCCGCGGGCACCCTTCAAATACCCTTGTGTTTGTTAGTGCGTCGTGTTCTTCTTTGTATGGTACGCTCCCATGTTTAGTAAGGTGCGGTCGCAGCCATGGTAGCAGGGTTGCAACTCCTTCTAATGCAGTAGTAGGGCTGGCTAGACTGGCTCCCATCATGCTTAGTTTCTCGCGACCCGCTTGCGCGACTTCGGTTTCCAGTTCACTGATTTCTTCGTCCAATGTCACGCTTTTCTTCCTCAGTTGTGCCCAATCTTCATCGAGTTCGCGAAGTTTCAAGCTCCCTCGCCGAATGGCTTCCTGTAACTGCCTAATTCCTTTACCCAGGTCCTCGCGTCCTGCCCCAACTGCGCGAGCTGTGGTTTGGGGATTCTTCTCTGCTGTCTTGGTTTCATCTCTTCTTGTCAGTGTTGGGGTCATTTCCGCGCTCCGGTTTTTGCTTATGGTCCTGTAGGCCCATCGAACCGCTGGTACGCACAGGTTCCAGTGAGTGCGTCTCACTTGGTGAACTCTGTTCATAACTCCGCATAGCTTTTGACTGTTCCGTCGCGGAATATTTGTGGAGTGCGTCGCCTTACCTGCTGCCGCGTCGGGTCCTGATTTTTGATCCCTAGTTTGGGGCGTGCTTACACCGCACACATCGACACAGGTGGGCGCGTAGACTGCTTCGTCCTGGCTACTCGGCTCGCGTTCATCGCTGGGGACTTCCAAATCGTAAGCGCATCCATCTTCTACATTCGCGCCAGTTCCCCATAATCTCTTGATGTGTATTCCACCATTGTGCGGGTGTCGCGCACGACGCCCATTCCAACGCACTGTACCGCTGCTGTTCCAGTGCTGCACTTTCAAATTTGTCTAAGAATTCATCCACTCCTGTTAGCCCATCATATGTTGGTAGTTCCCTTGCTTCGGTTGTCACGCACCGCAGTGATCTAATCATCATGTTGCAATTCAGCGTTGTTACTTCGTGTAACCGGTTCTGCTAGCGTTCTATTTCTTCATCTGAGTCCGAAGTACAGGAATTGTCGTGCTCCCATGAGATTCTCCCATCTGCTGCTGGGTTCACCCAATCCTGGTCTTGCGCCGTTAATTGGTAAATGCATTCTAGCTCATCGTTGTGCACAGGTTCTGTGTAGCGCACTCCTTCGGTTGGATCTAGCGGAACTACTACGTGTAGAGACTTTTTCTCGAATATCATCTTCCGCTTTTTCAGGTTGATGACTCCATTCATATCAGTGGCCCAGTCTATTCCTAGCAACATGGGGTAAGGGTTGTTGTCATCCACAATCTCTATTACCTCAAAGTCCATCTGTGTGCTCGTGCCTTCGATATCCACTGTTACCCCTTGTAACCTCCCCATGGGCAAAATCTTTTGTTGGTTCACCATCCGTAATTGAATAGGGGACCACTGTAACGTGGCCCTGCCCATGCGTTCCCATGTCTGCGTTGGTAACACATTCGCGTCTGAACCTAGGTCTAGGATTACCTGATCCATTTCATATTCACCAATCTGCGCCGTTAATCTCATTTCCCTCCCGGTCGCAATGTATGCTTTCCTAGTTTCCGGACTACGCACGGTTCACCAAACCCTGCGCACCTAGTTATCAGTCCTGTAGTCCTTTCACTGCCCTATTATCCCATAGCAGCTTCATGCATGTCTCTAAAAAGGTAGTAAGCATAGAAGGATCCATTATGGGCTCTGGTTGATCCTTACTACCTAAAGTAGAGGCCTCCGCGAAGCTCCTTAGCTTCCATAAACGTTTCCTTTGCGCTTTCCAAGTCAAACTCAGGTTCCTTTGTAGGCGCCTTGTGAACCCATGTATCTTCCTCGGGCTACTTCCCCTGTAGTCGCACCACTTCGAAGCACCATATTCACATTTGGGTCTTCTTCGCGTGGTTCAGACCTCATCATTTGAATATTCTGCGTCGGAGTAGGCTGAAGTAGCCCTTTCTCGTGCATTTGCGCAATCAACGTAGGACAATCTACGGTTTCATGATCGAATTGAGCACAGTATGAACAAGATAGTCTCGTCGGGTTGGTACAATCGCGGGCGTAGTGCCTTGGTCCTCCACAATTGTAACAAATTAACATTCTGCGGCCCCTTCCTGGCCCCATTCCTCCTTGTCCTCGACCTCGCCCTTGAAATCCACCATGCGCCATTCCCGCTGCTAGGTCGAGGGCTTGCGTTTCTGTCCACATTCGATAGGCTGGGGTCCAATCCATCATTGACTCATAGCTCCGACATGTACGCTTATCGTGGCCTACTGATCTGCAAAAATTACAAAACAGCTGCTGCGGAGTCTGTGTATACTTCTGCAACAAATAATAGTTGTCCGTCGTGTGCTTTCCTCCTCTCTGACAGATGATGTACCACAGCGCGGGTGCCGCACTTGGCCTTGCCTGTGCCTTTGGTCTCAACGACATTGGTCCCCCTCCTGCCAAGTAGTTCGTGAATACTGGACAATGGTCTTTGTCATGGCCCTGGCCTTTGCATTTTATGCACCACACTTCTTCACGCGCCTCTGGCCGTGGCGCTCTATCCTGCTTCAAACTCTGCATCTCCAAGCATAGCTTCTGCAGTTGCGCGTGGATTTGTTGGACTCCCAATCCCGAATCCTGTATCAGTGTTTCATGCAACCTCATCGCCATTTCCAACGCTTTAGCCTGGGTTGAAAGCTTCTGTTGTGACAGTGCCGTCCTCAGGAGTGGTGTTAAAGACGCCACAAACCACGCGCGGTGCTGCGTATCCGTTAGTGTCATATTAGCCTCGTGGATCGTACTCTTCAGCCTCTGATCTAGAACCCAGGGGTCTCGCCTGGAAGCATCACGATCTCTTTAAATCCGATGATTGACCGTGTCTTTGATTTCTGCCGGCTAAATTCTCTGTTCAGTGCATTCTAGATCTCCGCTATTCCTGCATTTGGGTGATCATTCGAGTGCTTGATATACCAAGTCAGCGCGCGATCTTGCAGTGCGCTCACCAATGTGGCCTTCTTAATGTTGTCATCTGTGACCCATTGTGCTTCCCACACTGCTCTTACCACGAACTAGAACTGGTCCGGATCCTCATTCCCTACTCCTCTGAATACAGGTAGCTTGGTTGCGCTCGCCATGCTGAATCGTGGGGGTGGTGGAGGTGGGGTGGGTGAAGATGGAGGTGAAGTAGGTGAAGCAGGTGATGGCGTAAGTGGAGGTGATAATTGCGGAATGCATTGCCTTATCAAACTGACTGCACTTCTTGGAGAAACTTGAGCGCGCTCTTCCTTGCTCTCTTGCGAAGGTGAAATTAAAGGACTGTTCCCTAATCCTTCGATCCCTTTGAAGATCTTTCCGCTCTGCGTCGTTCCAATCATTAATGTATTCGCATAACCCGCTTTTCACATAACAACATCTTAATCCAGATTTTCAGGGATTTGATGTACCTACTTCGCGGTCCCTTGAGAAAACGTCGTTCTGCTTCGCTATAGCTCACGGTCGTGTCTACCGTGAACTCAGAGATAAATCCCCCTATTATCTGGTCGAGCCAATGGTTCACAGCCTGCGCGATCTTATCTTATGATGCCTCTAGTTTGCGCACTAACTCCGAAGTCCACATTATCGGTTGATCGAGCTTGTACATTCCCTGGCTGTCAGCTAGCCTCGCGATCTGCTTGTACAGTTCTGAAGAGAAGGACGCGAAGAAGATCTTGTGGATTTCCGTATATACGTAGCGATCCAGCCACCTCTTTTCGGATATCTGCGACATTCTGTTTTCCTGTGTCACAAACTGGTGAAGCTTCTGATCCAACCACTCTTCAATTTCCTTCTTCGTGGGGTTCTAGTGTTCCGACATTCGACATACCTTAGGCAGATCCCAGTCTCGGCAACGGAACCATTTGTTGGCTTGTTGGGGCCTGACCCAGGATCAGAAGTGATTTAGCCAAACAAATCCTGAAACTACCGGCCCTTTTGGCAACAGCCCGCGGGGCTCGGACTGAGGTCTCACTCGAGGTAGTATGGGAGGGTGCTTGAACCAAGTTTCCGTACCCTAGGGATGTCTTGATGAAGTCTGGGAAGTTCGCGAACCGATTCTGTGCGCTCGCACTGCTTCGCGCAGCTGTCTGACCTTCGCGTAGCTCTGTAAAGAGTGCGAAGAGGCGCGGTCTAGATCCTTTATCCTTACTGCGTTATTATTATAGATCTTAATTTTGTGGGCCCAATATTCTTATCAATCATTCAACATTCATAACAAGTGCGTGCAATCATAAATTGTAAGGAGATGCATAAACATATAACAGAAACATACAGATCTACGAATAGATGCACAATATTTCAGAATCAATTTAGCTTTTATTAAACTTTTGTTCCGTTACCATCCCAACTCTGCCCTGTGCACTCAGCTACAGGGGTCCGCGCACACAGCTGCTGACTCTACCAGGCCTTTGCGCACAGCAGCAGAACTTCTTCCTATTCCTACACCCAAAACTCAGACTTACAGACTCAGAGCGAAATCCTTATCCCAAAAACATATCACTTCAGATCAAGATTTAACCAAAAACTGACTTCTACACTTAGAGCCTCACTCTATTTATACATTCCCATGGTCCGCGGACCATGGGGAGCTCGACACATTTTATATTAAATTACAATATTTTAGGGCGGACAACTCTAGACTCTCGCGCTCCGCGGCCACATTTCGTGGGGTCTTACATCACTTTTGACCAAAATTCGGGCCACAAGCTCCAAAAATCTGCTATGGGGGGATCCGCTGCCCAACAATTTCATGGCAAAGGCACCTTTAGCACCCATAGCAGTTTGCTCATTGCCCCACATTATTCACGAGATGATGCACTTGGACCAATGTGCCCCAATTGGCTTAACATTTACCATGTGGTGTGGCAGCTGATTCAAGGCCCAAAGGAGGTTTCTCTCACCCCTTGAGACATGTGAGGGCAAGCACCATTGTTAGAGCCCTCAACATTGGAGCATTACAAGCTATTTTTCCACCAGGAGATCCATGAGACCAATTTTTGTGCCCCGAACACAAAATTGGGGCCCACATGGAGAGTTAGGGGTAATCCCCTTGTTCGAGATTTATGGAGACCTCTCACATTTTGGCACTAAGAGGACTCAACGTTGCCTTCCAACAACCCTACATCAACATGCCATCATCATTTTGGCTTGCATTTGGATGGCTAATTCATAATTTTGTAAAGCTACTTGGCCGGCTTGTGACCAAGGGATGTATCTTGCCCATTTTTATAATGTTAAAGGACTAGTAGGCATAATTCAACCTAGTTAGACACATATAAGTAAGAGAGAGATCATTTATAATCTCTCATCATTATCACACTTGAGATTAGTCTTCTTGGGATATTTTCGCACTTGTTTCTTTGGCTATTGGAGATCTTTGGGATTCACTTTGATATATGGAATCTAGTTCACTTTCTTCCTTGGAGCCATTTCTTGGATTTTTGGATGGATATATTGCATGTCATCTTGTAAGTGCCTCATGTTGATGGAGTTTTTCTCTTGAATTTGTTTAATGTATGGAATTGCTGCTCTAGAATATGCTAAAATCATGCCCTAATTGTTGAAAATTAGTTTTGGAAGGCTTTCTAATAGAGTATTGCATATGTTGTTCAATGTATGGCATGTAATCAATGTTCCTAGTGGAGGAATCTTTGAACTCCATGAAATTCCGTTATCTCTTGAAGTGGGTAAATGTTTATAATTGATTCCTAGGGCATCAGTTTTAGGCTTCCTTAGAGATGTTTTAGCTCATTTTGAACATCCTAAGACTTCATATGCCCAAAGGACAAGGCACTAATCCAAGTCCTTGGTGGTCAAACTCAAATCTTCTCCACAATTTTCTCTCCTAAAATTGATCTTTTAAGGCTAGGGAGAGAATCTAGGGCATGCAACAAAATTTTAGGGAGGAGGCATTTTGGTGATTTGAGAGCTTGAACATCAAGCTTAGGGTCTAGGCTAACCTATGCTCCAAGTTTGGTGGGCATCCACTCAAATTTCACCCATCAAATCTCTTGCCCTACGTGTTGCTCCAAGAGGGAAACCCTAGTTTTTTACCCCCAAACTTGAGGATTTCTTTGAAGGTTGTATGAGCTTAGTACTTGTTGAAGTATATCATAAGAAGCCTTTTCTCCTGGGCCTTGACCTTGTGAATACCTATCACCATCGAAAAATATCAAAACCCTAGGTCTTGAGCCTCCTCTTCTAGGGCTTTTGTTTGAGAGCATTTTGCTTCTTTGAAGCCTTGAACCATTGTTGAGTCTCTCTTGAATGAGTCCTAGCTTGTTCACTTTGCGCCTTATACCTAACATGTCTATTTTAAGTGATCTCCTTCCTACCGGGAACCCTCCCATCGGTGAATGTCTATAAAGAGCATTGGCTGTGGTGACAGTGGGCCATTGTCCCATTCTCAACACTTAGTCTAGCTCTTGGTCCTATAGGCTTTCCCTCCTTAAGGCCTGCTAGATTTTGTGGTAATAGGTACTTTATTCATTTTGCAATCGGGTGCTTATGCTTGTTTGTATTTGGGTATTTGACATGGATTATGGAGTTACCTGGAAGGAAGAGGGGTTTGACCATGATCTTGTTCCCTCACCTTAAATGGTTTTAATATTTCATCCTAGTCTAGTGGTACCTCCCCTAATGGCCCAATAGGAGGGGCATTACCTGGGAAACCCCAATTGAGATAGCGCAACCCCATCTCTCCCTATTCCATACTTACCACTTTCCATCTTACATTATAAACCCTATATTCCACCTCTCTTCTTCGGGTTCATTTGACCATTGGTTTTCTCAGATTCGACACCATACATCCTCATGCCTGGGTAGGGTTTGAGACTTTTCCCTGGGAGGTTGATACAACTAAAAGAACAAGAAAAAACATATGATGGCTGCAAGTAAATATAGAAGATCAAAATGAAAAAGATGGCTGAGACATACAAATTAACACGTGGGCAATAGCCTAGCATGAGCTCTACCTCACTCATTATGGCCATCACCTGGTTCCTGAGCACATGTTGCTCTTCATATTATGAGAAGGAACCCTTGCATGTTCCAAACCCTTGATGGGCAATGAGCCCTCTCTTCATGAAGGGGCTAATAATTGCTATACATCATACAAAGTAAGGTTTAACCCTTTCAACTACATGTAGTATACAAAGAAAAATCAAGAAAAAGTAAAAGGCACACAAGAGGGGTGGAAAAACAAACGCCGAGTTAGTAACTCATGCATCCATGATTGCTCTGTCCCCACATCTGTACACCTAGGTTAAGGAGCCCATCATTGCTGGTCCCTTTGACCATGACCCTTGGCCATGAAGTCTTTTCGCTTCATTCCGTCATTATTCACATGGCACCTATCAATTGAAGGGTGGAACAAGGACATGCCACTTTCCCTTGGGTGCGGGAAACACTTAATAGGGTGGTCTATTAACCACTGCTACATAGTGAGGTAACACCATTGTGAGTTTAAAGTCTTAATTATGGAAGGAAAACCTTATTTGATGTTGGAATTTCTAAGTCTAACTGTTAGACATCCTTCATGTACTTTTTGATTTATTCTTGCCTACTTGTTCTGATTAATTAACAAGTTATTTACGATGTAAATACTGAAAATAAATACAAGTACATGCTCAACACATTACAGATCATCAATTGAAGGAAACAAAACAAGCACACATGTGACACCGTTGTTTTTGGACCAGTGTCCCCGGAAAAACCCAATGCGGGAAAACCGGTGTAGCGATCTGAGGGTTTTATTATTATGCAGTTTCTGAATACAATCTGGGTGCCAAAACCAACTCACCCAACAGTGAATAATCTCGGCAGTAGTACCTCTTAGTCGGAGATAGATGTTCCGGCTGAAACCTCGGATAAACACTTCGACAGCTCCCAGCGCCAATTTGCCCCACGAAAACCCTAGCGTCAGCCCTTTCTGGCCTAGCGTCTGCCCAGCGTCACCCTAGCTCACCCTGCGTGGACCTCTGGTTGGCTCTGCGTCCCTCTCTCCCAGCTTCTACGTTAATCTTCCCAGTACTATCTCTGCCTCTCTGCTTTTGTATTCACTGCCCTTAGCTGCAACTCTGATCACTCCTTTGATTTCCTTAGCAAGCCCAACCCCAAAAAATCGAATTCTTGATCAACTCGATGTGTTCTCCAAGTGACCCTCAAGCCTCCTCTTATACTTTTCTCATCGACAAATCAACGACCGAGATTAAGTCCCTAATGAACGATTAAGATTAACTTGGGCTTGATCCATGACTTTTGGACCCTTTTAACACAATTTTATATTAATTCACATTAATGTTTTATTTTCCCTAAGTTTAGACTTAGGGACTCCATTAAAAATATTAATTATTTTAATATCTCCCAAACTATTTAGAATCTGCCCAAACCATTTTTGGGTATTGGAGATCTCATGTGCTTTAGCCTCTCCACCAATTTTCGTGGCTAGAGCATATCCGATGCTACCCCAAGTCAACATTTGAAGTGTCAATTTGTTCAGTACTTTCAAGCTTGGTACACTTAGATGGAAAAATGATTAAATGTACCAAATGATATAGTTGCTAGCATTAGATATTGTGTGTGATTGTTAGGTGGTTCCATAGCCATGGCTTGGGTAGCTTAATTGGGGCCTAGGTCTTCTAGAGGTGCATTTTGACAACTACAGGTGAGGTGTTGAGAGTCATGGGACTCCAATCAACATCAAAGCATCATACATACCTATGGGCACCTCCAAAACCCATAACATTCCAACAATTTTTCCTACATTGATGACTTTTATGGGATGATGCACCTGACCCAACATTCCCCCATCCGACTTCACATTATTATAGGGATGGAATTTGATCTAGGGCCTAGAGGAGGATGGTCGTGTTGCACTCATATTTGTCAAAATTCCAAAGAAGTGGAAGTACAATTTTTTTCAACAGGATCAGATCATCTATCATCAGTCTTATGTGTCATTATAAACCCATTATGCAAGTTATGTAATGTAAATGATCCTAGTAAGACCTTGAGTGTATGTAACAATTTAGGTAAGCCTATTATTTGGCGAAAAGTTTCATCTTAGGAGGTTTTTCGTCTCATTGACTCGTGTGTTTCTAAACACAGACGGTCGACAGAGTTTTTCCCTCCAACCTCACTCCAAAGTTAGGGTGGAATTCTTCGTCAAAGTCTTAGGTGAGTCCGAGTGTTCTAGTAGAGTCTTATGTAAAAGTGTTTTGGGAATAATTTAAGCTAGTTGGCTAAATTATTTTATTACAAATCACTTAGTCTACTAGATCATGTTGTGTCACAAAATTGAGTATGCGTCTTGAGGGTCTAACAAAATGTATATTCCCCCTTTGAGGGTTGTAAATGTAAACATTTTATGTAAATGAGGGCGGAAAAAATATTAAACCCCTTTATGTGTAAATTAATTAATTTTTCTGGCAAAAAATTAAATAAATCCTAAGCCAGAAAATTAATTAATTAGAAGCCAGAAAATCGTGGCATTTTCG
>APFE030796156.1:79868-103778 GCA_000404065.3 Pinus taeda | reverse complement strand
TAAGTGATTGGGTATTTTTACTGCTACATCTCAAGCAAGCTATTTATGAGAAGGAAATGTTGGCAATACTACATGCACTTAAAAAATGGCGACCTTACCGAATGGGAAGACTCTTCAAGGATGAGGATTTGGAAGCATTGTTTTGTGCTGTTTCTATTATCCAACCAGATTGGATAAACAAAGCAAGGAATGAATGGAAGAAGGATGAAGAAGTATGGCCACTTATTCAAAAGTTACAAAACATCCCAATTCAAACAATATTGCCAGAAATTGAAGAGGATGGAAAAATCATATTGGAACCTAGAGCAATCACAGAAACAAGAACCCGACAGCTACAAAATCGATCAATTTCAGAGTATCTCATCAAATGGAAGAATTTACCCATTGAAGATTCCACATGGGAGGAAAAGAATTTTATACAAAAGCATCAAGAACTACTCAAGCGTTGAGGACAATGCTTTTTGAAGGAGAGGGACATGTTAGGCCCCTATACTACTAGTGTAACCCCTTATTGTTATCAGTACAACCCACTTATTATATTGATGTACCCATGTAGTGCCCATATTGTTACTATTGTGCTCCATAGAAGCCCACTATTATTATTATTGTGCCTTTACATTATTATTGTTATGTAGGCTCTGATTATGGTATGACCCCTTAGACTCCTATATATAGAGAGAAGGTCTTTTCATTTGAATCATCCAAGAATTGTTCATTTATGTAATGTAAAGGAGGTTGTCCCCTCGAAGAAGCTGAATTTTAAGGCGTTGATCTATCTTTTCTTGTGCTGGTTTCATAACATCTTGCAAGTTGGGTGGGCAACATATGTCAGGGGGGGTTTACAGATTGAAGTATCACCTTGCACAAATCTCTGGATTTGATGTAGGGCCTTGCACAAATACAAATCTTGAAATCATCCGAAAAGCCATGAGATCATTGGAAAATTTAGAGCACAATAGAGAGGCCAAAGCAGAAATGAAGAAGCAACTAACAAAGTCTGTGTTAGGCTCAGGTGAACAAGGAAGTGGCACTGGTTCTACTTCAACATCAATATCTACAACCAACTCGGTAGTTGCCTCATTATTTTTTGTTCCTAAAACCACACCTGGTTCATAGCCATCTATCAGTTCAATGCTTAAAAAAACTAAGAAAGAACAAACTGACAAGTTGTTGGCCAAATTTCTCCTTTGGAGTGATATTCCTTTCAGCATTGCAAGGAATAATCCATTTTTCCAGCCTGTTGTTGATGCTATTGCAACTGTTGGCCCAGGGTACAAAATCCTTTCTTATGATAACTTTAGAGGCCAGATTCTTCAAAATGAAAACGTTGATTGAACCAAAAGATTGCAGGAGTTTAGGGCATCATGGGCTCAAACAGGATGCACTGTGATGTCAGATGGTTAGACCGACCAAAAGGGGAGAACCCTTATAAATTTCTTGGTTAGTTGTCCCAAGGGGACTATGTTTATGAAATCTGTTGATGCATCTTCACATATCAAAGATGCAAAACTTTATGTGATTCGCTGGATGTGTTTATTTTGGAGGTGGGTGCAGAACATGTTGTCCAAGGCATAATGGACAATGCTGCAAATTATGTTGTTGTTGGCAGGATGCTTATGGAGAGACATCCTACTTTATTTTGGATACCTTGTGCTGCACATTGTATAGATTTGATGTTGGAGGACATAGGGAAAATTTCCTTTGTCAAAGATATTGTTGAATCATCAAAAAACATTACAAAATTTATATATAATTATATATCT
Source organism: Pinus taeda (assembly GCA_000404065.3). NCBI lineage: Eukaryota > Viridiplantae > Streptophyta > Pinopsida > Pinales > Pinaceae > Pinus > Pinus taeda. Next base: position 102,015 of record APFE030796156.1, on the reverse strand, counting down.
GTGCTTAGCTTGATGAGAAAATTCACTAACAACAAAGAGTTGGTGTGCCCCGCCATTACAAGGTTTGCCGCCAGTTTCATATCTCTTCAATCCCTCTTGAATTCTATGTGGGATGTGAAGAGAATGTTTCTTTTAGAGGAGTGACGTGCTTTGACAATAAGCCGCAAACCAGAGGGAGAGGCCATATGCAGACTAGTTTCATACCAGGAAAACTTTTGGGCGGGAGTGCAGGAGGTGTGCACCGTTACTGAACCTTTGGTAAAGGTTCTTCGATTAGTTGATGGTGAGAAGCCTGCAATGGGCTATTTGTATGAGGCCATGGACAGCGCGAAAGAATCCATTCGGGCCTACTATGATGATAAGGGAGATGAGGGGTTTTAGAGACAACTCCTCCTATGGGAAGTGATTGATGAACGATGGAACAACACACCCCATCGTCCCATTCATGTTGTACGGATCTATCTGAACCCCACATTTTCTTACCCATGTGGGTTCATATTTGATGCTGAGATCATGGATGGATTCTTAACCTGTGTTCAGAGGATGGTGTGATCTCCAGCAGAACGTACAAAAATCTCCAAAGAAATTGAGACATACAGGATGGTAGGTGGCATATTTGGCTTCGACATGGTTATGACTGATAGGACGATTAAACTGCCCGGTATTTTTTAGTTTGTTTCAAATTTCATTGTCTCTTCAAGTTCATAACTTCATACTTTGCTTCAACTTTTAAATTTCATTTTTTTCTTATGTTTATTTAAAATTTTATTTGTAATTTTGTTGTAGTTGCATGGTGGAGAATGTATGGTGCCAAGGTACCCCTTCTGCAAAAGCTTGTCATTCGAATCCTCAACCAAACATGTAGCTCCTCAGGATGTGAGCGCAATTGGAGTGTATTTGAAAAAATACACAACAAGAAGCGCAACAAGTTAACACTTAAAATATTGCAAATTTCCAAATAAACTTTTGAATTCATTAAACAATTTTTTTATTTATAATTATTATTTCATGATCTTTGTATTGGTTGGAGTCCCAACGAATTAATGACATGGTCTACGTCTACTACAATCTTTGATTGTGGGTGAGGCAACTTGAGAGGATACCTGATATGGAGGCCATCTCATTGGATGGGATTGACACCACTATTGCATTGGAGGGTTGAGGCCGAGAGGCCTTTCATGGAGTCTGCTGATGATTGGTTAGAGCAGGAGGTAGTGGAGGGGGAGGAGGAGGAGGAGGTGACACCACCTACCCGGGCTACGCCTGCCACCAGCAGAGGATGTGGTCTACCTCCTATAGCTCCTATTTCTTCAGCTTAGAGCACAACAGAGTCCACTGCCAACTCCACTGACATCTACATCTAGAGGGAAAGGGAAAGCTATTGCATTTTCTCGCAAGAGGGGCAGAGGAAATCAATAGTATTAGACTTTAGTTATTTCGTTCATTTCATTGTATATGACATTATGACTCATGAGATACATTATTATATTTTTTGTTGATATTTTGAGGCTGAGTTGGGAGTCATGAGTCAGGACTTATTATTTAGGACATGATTCATTGTTATGTGTGATGTAGCATTAGAAATGATATTAAACATCTTATATATTAGTTCTTTTATCATATTTATGTGTCAATGTATTTATTTTATGTTGTAGATGTTTTAGATAGTAAAAAAATTGAAAAAAAATGAATATTTTTGTATGTTACAATTTTTTTCCCGATTTTTACGATTTTTTCCCCTTGCCGATAATATCTCGATAACGATTACTGCAACATTGCTCTAAACCCTCCATTTTCCTCATTGTTTGTTACAACTCTCTGAATACATTCATAACAGTGATAAAATTCATGCTTAAGTGCCCTAAAAATCACATCTAAATTGCCTAAATACATTAAGAAATTCATGGTAAAAATTTACTATTCATTTGATGAGTTTGGCATTGTGTTTTGGGCATAATTCTTAATAATTTCATGACTAATATCTCTACATAAAAATGTGATCAAATCTGATATAGTCTAAAACTACATCTTAAGATGGCTATTTTTTTTTTTAATTGGCAAACTTGTTGTGGCATTTGGTAATTTTTGGGCACATTTTGGCACACACTCTTACATTGTTGGCTCACTGTTTTCACTCTTTTCTTAGTGGTGTCCTAAGTGATTTCAGGTCTGATATAGCACTGGATAATAGATCATAAGAGGGTTGGCTATCTCACATAATCACTCGGCAAGTCATTTAGTATCTCATTGATCATATTTGGTTCTTGCATGCTTGTCATTTCTTGGATCTAGAGTGATTTACTTACTGCTGTCCTAAATTTTAATAAGTGCTCATCTCACTAGTAATTCTAAGTGGTATTGTGAAGATGCTTGTCTTAACTTTGGTTATTTGAAAGCTTTCATTTTTTTTTGTTTACTTGTAAGGTCATTCATAGCCTCTAAGAATCATCAACTTTGCACTAAGCACTCACACATCATAGCTCTAATTCTCTAATCTTGTTGAATGGTTTATGTTACTTTGGGCATTGAAATTTCATTGGCATTGAAGTAGCTATCTCTTTCTTAAGTCTCTTCATACATAATTGACATTATTGTGTTGAGCATTTAATTGTTTAAGGAACATTGCTAAGGAAATCATTGGATAATTGCTAAGCACATAATTTTGTTTTGCCATCACATCCTAAGAGGCTTTGATAATTGTATTGTCTATCCTAAGCATTGGCATCTTGAGAGTTATTGATTCTAAGTGAACATCTCTTAATATTGGCATAAGATCATCATTGGCATTTATTTCATTTAAATATTTCTTAATTATTGCAAGTAATTGTCATTATCAGATAAGTGTTTTAAACTTGCTATCATTGATTAAGCATCTTGTGGATTGTTTAGTATTGGCACTTGGTAATTGGCACATTCTTGGTAGTAAGATTGTCTTTCCATTGATTGATAAGTACTCTTGTCATTGAAGATTAATCATAACTTAAGTACTTAAATATTAAACAATCTTAACCCAAGAATGACTCATGCACCTTCCATAAGCATTCTAAGTCTAGCTGTACTAATAATTTACCTCCAAGCATAAGCTTGGTTGATAGACATCTAGGACCACCCTCTCTCAATTTAGCTTCAGGGATTCAACACCTTTCTAGTGGTTAACACTGTGACCTTGCAGTCATCAGAGTCACAGTCTTTGTAGCTTCAGAGGCATCAGGTGGTTGGAACACAGGGGGATTTATCGTTAATCAAACTTTTGCTTGCTTCCTGTTGGCTTTCATCCCACAACTTACTCTAAAGATTGGTTCCAAAACAGTTAAGAGGAAGGTCTTATCTAGAATAGGCATATATCTAAAAGTGACCAAGATTCTTGCATCACATCTAGGTCTTAGGATTTGCATAGCATATAGGTTAGTGAAGCATCTAAACAACGATTTTCCATCCGGTTACTTGGTCTCTAATTGATAATAAGCGAGAAATTGACTCCATAAGGCACTGGTCTCAAATTTGAATTTAATCTATTCCTTAAATCTTGCTTGAATTAATCAAGTAACTAGGCCACTCAGTCGTGTCTCTCGGGCTTGTTGGTTGCGAACTTGTCCTCCATCTTCTCATTTCCATAGGGACTACCTCCCATAGCTTGTTTTTGGGAGATAACTAGAACAGAGAGATCGAGGATCAGAGTGACAACCCCCAACCTGAGTTGTTGTCGTAGTGCCTGTACAATTTGAGAACCAACAGGGCCATCACCCCACTGTTGTCACTTGGTCTAGTGTTAGCCTTGTAGGGTGTCTCTCTCGAAGGCCTGCTAGATTTTGCAGCAACAAGGACCAAGCTCTCTATGTACCTCGATTTTGGTCGCATTAATTGATGAACTCCTTTGTCATGGCACTAGTGAAATTGTACCCATCACTCAAACTAATCACAATTTGACAGGTTAAGCTTTTTCTATTGTATTTTAATGCTTAGAGGGTGATATTGATGAGGAGGAGGAGGAGGAGGTGGAGCAATAGGAGGAGGAGGTGACACCACCTCCCCGGGCTACCCCTGCCACCAGTAGAGGACGTGGTCTACCTCCTATAGCTCCTAATTTTTCAGCTTAGAGCACAACAGAGTCCACTGCCAACTCCATTGGCATCTACATTTAGAGGGAAAGGGAAAGCTATTGTATTTTCTCGCAAGAGGGGTAGAGGAAATCAATAGTATTAGACTTTAGTTATTTCGTTCATTTCATTGTATATGACATTATGACTCATGATATGACTCATGAGATACATTATTATATTTTTTGTTGATATTTTGAGGCTGAATTGGGAGTCATGAGTCAGGACTTACTATTTAGGACATGATTCATTGTTATGTGTGATGTAGCACTAGAAATGATATTAAACATCTTATATATTAGTTCTTTTATCATATTTATGTGTCAATGTATTTATTTTATGTTGTAGATGCTTTAGATATTAAAAAAATTGAAAAAAAATGAATATTTTTGTATGTTACAATTTTTTCTTGATTTTTACGATTTTTTCCAATTTTTTCCCCTCGCCGATAATATCTCGATAACGATTACTGCAACATTGCTTTAAACCATCCATTTTCCTCATTGTTTGTTACAACTCTTTGAATACATTCATAACAATGATAAAATTCATGCTTAAGTTCCCTAAAAATCACATCTAAATTGCCTAAATACATTAAGAAATTCATGGTAAAAATTTACTATTCATTTGATGAGTTTGGCATTGTGTTTTGGGCATAATTCTTAATAATTTCATGACTAATATCTCTACATAAAAATGTGATCAAATCTGATATAGTTTAAAACTACATCTTAAGAGGGCTATTTTTTATTTATTTATTTATTGGCAAACTTGTTTTGGCATTTGGTAATTTTTGGGCACATTTTGGCACACACTCACATTGGTGGCTCACTGTTTTCACTCTTTTCTTAGTGGTGTCCTAGGTGATTTCAGATCTGATATAGCACTGGATAATAGATCATAAGAGGGTTGCTTATCTCACATAATCACTCGGCAAGTCATTTAGTATCTCATTGATCATATTTGGTTCTTGCATGCTTGTCATTTCTTGGATCTAGAGTGATTTACTTACTGCTGTCCTAAATGTTAATAAGTGCTCATCTCACTAGTAATTCTAAGTGCTATTGTGAAGAAACTTGTCTTAACTTTGGTTATTTGAAAGCTATCATTTTTTTTTGTTTACTTGTAAGGTCATTCATAGCCTCTAAGAATCATCAACTTTGCACTAAGCACTCACACATCATAGCTCTAATTCTCTAATCTTGTTGAATGGTTTATGTTACTTTGGGCATTGAAATTTCATTGGCATTGAAGTAGCTATCTCTTTCTTAAGTCTCTTCGTACATAATTGACATTAGTGTGTTGAGCATTTAATTGTTTAAGGAACATTGCTAAGGAAATCATTGGATAATTGCTAAGCACATAATTTTGTTTTGCCATCACATCCTAAGAGGCTTTGATAATTGTATTGTCTATCCTAAGCATTGGCATCTTGAGAGTTATTGATTCTAAGTGAACATCTCTTAATATTGGCATAAGATCATCATTGGCATTTATTTCATTTAAATATTTTTTAATTATTGCAAGTAATTGTCATTATCAGATAAGTGTTTTAAACTTGCTATCATTGATTAAGCATCTTGTGGTCTGTTTAATATTGGCACTTGGTAATTGGCACATTCTTGGTAGTAAGATTGTCTTTCCATTGATTGATAAGTACTCTTGTCATTGAAGATTAATCATAGCTTAAGTACTTAAACATTAAACAATCTTAACCCAAGAATGACTCATGCACCTTCCATAAGCATTCTAAGTCTAGCTGTACTAATAATTTACCTCCAAGCATAAGCTTGGTTGATAGACATCTAGGACCACCCTCTCTCAATTTAGCTTGAGGGATTCAACACCTTTCTAGTGGTTAACACGGTGACCTTGCAGTCATCAGAGTCACAGTCTCTGTAGCTTCGGAGGCATCAGGTGGTTGGAACACAGGGGGATGTATCGTTAATCAAACTTTTGCTTGCTTCCTGTTGGCTTCCATCCCACAACTTACTCTAACGATTGGTTCCAAAACAGTTAAGAGGAAGGTCTTATCTAGAATAGGCATATATCTAAAAGTGACCAAGATTCTTGCATCACATCTAGGTCTTAGGATTTGCATAGCATATAGGTTAGTGAAGCATCTAAACAACGATTTTCCATCCGGTTACTTGGTCTCTAATTGATAATAAGCGAGAAATTGACTCCATAAGGCACTGGTCTCAAATTTGAATTTAATCTATTCCTTAAATCTTGCTTGAATTAACCAAGTAACTAGGCCACTCAGTCGTGTCTCTTGGACTTGTTGGTTGCGAACTTGTCCTCCATCTTCTCATTTCCATAGGGACTACCTCCCATAGCTTGTTTTTGGGAGACAACTAGAACAGAGAGATTGGGGATCAAAGTAACAACCCCCAACCTGAGTTGTTGTCGTAGTGCCTGTACAATCTGAGAACCAACAGGGCCATCACCCCACTGTTGTCACGTGGTCTAGTGTTAGCCTTGTAGGGTGTCTCTCTCGAAGGCCTGCTAGATTTTGCGGCAACAAGGACCAGGCTCTCTAAGTACCTCGATTTTGGTCGCATTAATTGTTGAACTCCTTTGTCATGGCACTAGTGAAATTGTACCCATCACTCAAACTGAATCACAATTTGACATGTTAAGCTTTTTCTATCGTATTTTAATGCTTAGAGGGTGATATTGATGATGGGGATCCCAATATAGGCAATGATTTTGATGTAGTGTTACTTGGGAACGGGAACGAAAGCAGGAAGCGGGAGCAAAAACGAGTGCGGGAGCGACATTTTCAGAAGCTCTCGGTTTGGGAGCGAATCTCGGAGCGTTTTATATATATATTTATATTATATATATATATATATTATATGTCAACAAAAACATGTAGAGTGGTGAATTAGATTAAAAAAATAAATAAATAAATAAATTTAGATTGAACCATATAACAACAATCATCTAGAAGTTATAATCTTCATCAACCACGTCCACATGTTAGTGACATAGTAAGATACAACATATTGAGTCTCATGATTCAACATTCTTAAATTTTCAAGCTTTCAAAATTAAATATATAACATTTATCATCATTGATCTCCAAAGTTGTACTTAGCTAAGTGTAACCATTACAACAAATAATATCTAACATGAAATGAAATGTTATAAAATGAAATGAAATGAAACAACTTTCGACTTTCCTGAAGCATCATATTCATAATTCATTACGAATGAGTTATCATTGCCAACTTCAAACTTAAATTGTCATATATTGTTTAAAAAATATCATAATAAATATGAAAAAGTCAATAGTTATAAAAACTACTAGAAACTATAAAAGACAAGTAAATCTATTATCTATTGCTTATGCTTGGGCCTCTTGCCACCACGAGAAATGTCTAATTTTTTAGTCTTGTTGGAAAATTAGGATCTTTGTCATTAATATCACCCTCTAAGCATTAACATAATATAGAAAAAGCATAGCATGTCAAGTCAAGATTTTGTTTGAGTGATGCGTACGTTTTTAGGAAGGTCATGATAGAGGAGTTCAACAACCAATGTCACTAACATCAAAGTACATAGAGGGTTTGGTGCTTTTGATTAAATACAAGTTCCATACCCTAATACATGACAAAATTCAATGGAAACATTGCAATCCCCCAGTCCTGAAATCCTGAAAAACTGATAAGTCTAATGGATTTTGAATGAAATCTAAAATTCTATTTTTTCCGTATGAAATCCAATGAGGTTGGAACCACTCTCAAACATCTCGAGTCATTTCATGGTAATGTTAAAAATTTAAGTAAAATGATGAAAATGAAGATTAAGTAGAATGTCACTTTTACTTTAAGAATTTAACATTACCATGAATTGCATATCAATACTAGAGCCATGGGCTTGATCATTAAGCTGCCCCACTCAAAACTTATTTGTTTCTTTGAAAAAAATTGCATTTGGAACATTACTGCAAAAAAAAATTGCAAAAAAGGCTAAATGCTCCCGAAAAGGCAGGGAGCATTTTTTTTTTAGGGAGCGCGCTCCAGAGCTGCTCCCGCTTGGAGCGCGAATTGGGAGCGGGAGCGAGAGGGGGGGGACGCTCCCCTGCAACCCTGTTTTGATGATATGGAGTGCTAGTTATTTGTTGTAGTGTGATTTTTTTTGGACTTTACATGCCATTTAGGGCCTCTTTGTTGATGAATTTTTGGTTCAGAGATGGATTGCACTCAATGCTATTTTGGTTATATGCATTAGTTGTATAATTGAATTTGCATTATCATCATGTAAATGTTTTATATATATCATATTTTATGTGTAATTCAATAAATTGTTATATATTTTTAATATATAATATATAATGTCCTCCTTGTCATGTTTTGGGGGGGGTTCATGTCACGTGTCGGATGCTCATATTTTTTGTGTCTTCTTGTCCGATGTTCTCATGTCATGTGACTTAGCTAAAAGGTAATTTTATTTGATATGTCATTGCTCTCTAAGTAGGAATTGCATTAAATAATTGTCAAAAAGCAAAATCTACCATGTATTGCATGTTTAAACCCTATTTCTAGGGTTGACATCATCATTATATTGTTTTTTATTCATGTTTCAGCCATAAAAACTCCATTGCAAACCCTAAACTCTGCATATCCAATTGATAGTCTCAATCTTTCGTTGACTAATCATTGTAAGACTATTTCTTCTAGTTGTTATATGACATTGCATGCCGTCTCATTGAAAATCTATTAAACCTTAACTTATAACAACCCTATAATTTGCTTAAAGTGGTTTAGGGACAAAGTGCTTGTACTTTAGTAAAGATTATCTTAGTCCTCTAGGCTCTGTAGTTTCCCTATCCCAATCATTATACCTCATCCATCACCTTGAACCCTTCTTATTGAATATCCTTTAGGTGATCTTTACAGGGAAGCCTCTATTGTCGTTTAAACACCACTAAATCGCTGGAGAAAGGCTGTTGAGGTGATAGTGGTAGCCTATCTCTTGGTGCCCTGAGGTCTGGATCGACCTGTTGGGGCTTTGCACTAGGCCTGCTAGATTTTGCAGTTCAGGTCTTACATCTGGTTTTGGAAGCATTAAAATTTTGTGAAAGTTCATGGATTCTGCATTACAAATTTTCATTTTGTTTTTTGTTGGAACACAATGAAACATCTCGGTATAAGTGGAATTAGTAGCATCAATGTAATACTTGTACTAAGTTTTGTAAAATGAATAGAGATAATAATGGAGGGATTTCTATACTACTATACTTCTTTTTCTTTCTCTGATATTGAATATTGTCTCCTCTCTTTCGAGGGCATATCTTTTCAGTTCATACATTCTTTGATGTACCTTTTTATTCTTGTACCCTCTACATTTATTAGTATCTTCTCGTCCTTTAGTGCTTAGGAGTGATTTTGGCACTCCCACATTCTGATGTTAAATTGGCTGTATTTTCTAGTCCCATGGTGCTATTCTTGGGTCTTTCGCAGAGATTAATAAATAATCTTATTTTATCTGTTCTTGATCTTTTAAATTATGTAAGAAAGTTGATGTAAATATAATTGTGATTCATCTTTTAGGAGATATAAGACAATCTGGTGAAAGGACAGGCTTTGAGGTGGTTACGGTAGATGGTCGCACAACAATTCTTTCATCTGTAACACCTATGAGGTAGAAAAGTGCTATATTGAAATTTTTGCTACATTTCTTTTTCTGTGGTATATGGTTGTCTTTATTCACTGATTACCAATATCCCTAGTGATGTTTCTATTTCTAACTCTCACTCTATTCTTTCTTTTAGTAAATGATTATTCTTTTTCTTTATGCCCTTTCTCCCTTAAAAATGACAAGAAATTATGTATACAAGTGGCAAGTTGGCAACACATAGCTATGACATTATATGTATTGACTTGCAAGTTAAAACCTCCAATGTTCAGTGATAAATAAACATAACAAATGTGAAAAGTCGTGAAAAACATTACTAACTACAACGGGAAGCATCATAAATATTACAAAGAGAAAAGGATGTATGTTATGAACATAAATTATGTGAAAATAGATAATAAATAATAACCATAATAATATGAATATAATAATAAATAATAAATAAATTAATGGTTAGTTAGTTAATAATGAAAAGGCATGTCTTAGAGACATCCCTGTTCGTGAAAGGGTACTTACCTGACTATATATACAAGACCCTCATTCTCAATTGTATTCATCCTCCATTCATTCTTTTATACAATATATAATTTACAATTACTATCTTACGATGGGTGTCTTCACCTACGAAGTATTTTAAATATTTCCGCTGCGTATATGACTTTTGGTTGTTTCATTGGTATCAAAAGTCGTATACGCAGTGGAAATATTTAAAATACTTCATAGGCAAAGACATCCATCATAGGATAGTAATTGTCAACAAAGTATTTTAAATATTTCCATTGCGTATATGACTTTTGGTCGTTACATTAGTATCGAAGCTGTTCGATCCTCTGGACGCTCAACCGTTGAAGAGAACCAATTTGATCCAGCCTTTGGCCATTAATCCTTCGTCAACCTTGTTGTCGTCACAATTGAAGCGTTTTGCTAGACAAAGTTGGAGTTTCTCTGTTTCTCCAGTTTTTCTGTTTCTCCAGTGTCGTCATTTAGGGATTTGGCCATTAAACAAAAAAAAAGGAAAAAAAAGATAGTCAAAGAAAAAAAGAAAAAAGAAAATAAAATAAGTACATATAAATAAAAAAAATAGATTTAAAAAAAAAAATATAGTCCGATGTAAATTTTGAAGAACATTCATATATATATAAAGGTTTTACATTATTGATAAAATGTGCATGATAAAATTGAGAGAATCTTTTCAAATATATTTAAAACTATACGTAAGAGAATGAGGAGTAGATAATATTATCTTGATTCTTCATTAAGTGGTTTACAAGCTCGTGGTTTTAGCAACCCATGGTAATTGCCCATGGTATTTTCAAGGTAAAAGAAAAACAAAAGGAATACAAAAACTCTTAATGTGAATGATAAGTTTTACTTCTTATGTAGAGAAATTAACTGAGTCGAAGGCACATAAGTGGACATATATTTTATATTATACCCCAAAGAGGTGAATAACCACGTTTCACTAGGGTCGTGACTTTTCAAAAAGAAAAAGAAAAGATTATAAATAAAAGATATGTAAAGATAAGTTTTGTATTATAAAGTGGTATTTTAAAGCAAATTTCAAGTTATAAAATCATTGAAAATATATATAAGTACAAAGCGGGTATTATTATAGAAGGTTAGTTAAAAAGATCCATATGCTAAAGTATATAAAGGGTTAAATCTAGAGCTATAAAGAGACATAAGGATAACAAGTTATAACAAATGAATAGTACTTTGTAAAAGCATTATAATAGATATAAGGTGTAGTTTATTTAAATAGTGGAGCTATATTAACTTATTTTAAAGTGGGAAAAAATATATAATTGAGGAAAATAAAAGTTAAAGGAATTTATAAAGGTGTTCAAGTTTATCAAATAAAAGGGCACTTATTTTAAAGAAGAAGTCCATTTTTGAAGAAAAATGCGAATGGGGCCTAATTCTAAAATGATGAAGGGAGGACGTTTTTCCTATAAGGATATTTTTATTATGCATCACAAGTTAATTACATTAAGAGGGACTATCCAAGGGAAAAAAAGTCAATATCGCTATTAGTATAAACAATGATGAAAACTACATAAATATTAATCTGGCGAATCGACTGTTAATTTCAGATGCCAATATATGCGAAACAATAGATCATTTTGGAAAGAAATACGAAATTAATAATTTACAAATAATAGTAGATCATTATGAGTACACATCTGAATTTAGTGTTGTAAAAATGTATGACATGGAGGTTGACATAATTCTGGGTCAACCTTGGTTTAGAGAATTGGGTGCGTTCATGTTAAACCTAGAGAAACAAATGATGTTTTCTTATAAGGGAAAGATGATCACATTTCGAGACATAACAATGAAGTCAAAATCGATAGACTTTAAATATGTCATGAAACTAATACCTAAAAGAAATCAAAACTCAATAGCGGAGAAGCAAAAAGAGCTTGAGGAAGCTATATCCAATGAAAATGATGAAAATTCTCGTTTAAAAGATCACATCCAGAAACTTCTTGCACAAGTCACAAAGTGTAAAACTAAGAAGCGCAAGTTAGAACAAGAAAAATAAAGGTTCGACAAGAAATTCAACAAAAATCTATTAGAGAAAGAAGAGGAAAATTTATACTTAAAAGACTTTAACAAAAAATTATTAGAACAAATTAAAAACTTAAAAGATAAAGATAAAGATAAAGATACTAACGAAAAAGTCAACGATTCGGAAAAAGAAGAACTTTTATGTCTAAAAAATCATAACCAAAATCTACTTAACCAGATTAAACAAGCTTAAGAATGATAAGAAATCATTGAAGGATAGATTCAAAGAACTTGTCACAAAGGAAGCATTAAAATCTCCAGATGTAGCAATCCAAGTTGAAGAAACAAACATCGATTCCACTAATCTCACAATTCAGGCAAATCCAAATCCTACTGAAGTAAAGACGTACTCAGAGGTTGTCGTTCAAACGATGAACACTCCAAATGAGGATTTAGTAATCAATTCAGCAACAACAATGTCTGAAGGAAAACAGGAAACTGCCCTAAAAATGTTAGAGGAAATTCAAACAAGAAAAATTCCTTATCTACATCCGAATCACAAGAGTAAACACCTTAATCAATCTACAAATCTATATCACTCAGAACATAAACAACAAACTTATGTTCCGAAGAATACTAATGTCAGTGCAATCCATTCATGTTATAACAATTCATCACAAGTTCCCAGTCATTGCAAGGTTCGACAAAAGATTAATTTAGGATGGTTCGATCCCTTCTCATTGCGGTAGTTTTGTTTGTCATTTAATGTCTCAAACTACTCATACTGATCCCATATCAGTTCCAAGAGAGACTTCGCTATATCACTCTTATTGATCCCATATCAGTTCCAAGAGAGAGTGCGCTATATCACTCTTACTGACCCAAAGTTAGTTCCAATTGATCCCAGATCAATGTAGGTCATCCTAGTATAGGGAGTATGGTAGATACATGATGCGTCCATCAGTACTACTATGGTCTCTAACCCCATTTCCCTACTCATTGGCCAAATGTGAGGTACTTCCCATGAGTCCCAGATTGCATGGGTAGGATGCCTCGACAAGAGAACCACTCATCCTGTCCATAAGTCGCCACGGGGTATCACACGGGAAGGCTGAACCATTCACCCTGTACACAGTGCACGATTAGGGGAGGGTGAGTCGCCCTATGGTTGCTTGTTGCTCCAAGAAGTACCCCACGCCCTTCGGAGCTCCTAGAGTTCAATGGATGCATCATACAGGACACTCATAAGAGGGTCTCTCTACGACTCCAAGTCATTTGGAAAGTCACAAATTTGACCTTTCCTCGGGGCTTCAACAGAATGTCTGCGACTTGCACATCAGTCCTAATGCGATGGAGCCTTCTTGCTCATCGATATATCATATCCCAGATAAAGTGGTACCTGATGTCTATATGCTGGAGCAATCATAGGATACGAGATTCCTCAATAATCGAATCCCCCTTTGGTTGACACAGAAGATCACGTGGTATCCATCATGTGTACAAATAGTTCACTGAAGAGCTTCCACAACCAGGAAGCTTCACATGAGGTCATACTCGTAGCTATGTATTCAGCCTCGGCAGTGCTCAAAGAAATTGTCTTCTGCTTCCTGCTCATCCAGGATATCGGGCAGAACCCAAAGAGAACCAACACCTAGAAGTTCTCTTGCGATATTCCACATTGCCTGCCTAATTAGCATCAGAATAATAATGCAGTTTCACATTTCCGGCAGTGTATCTCAATCCATGAGAAATTGCGCCCTAAAGATATCTCAAATGATTCTTGGCATCAATCCAGTGAGGCTCAACCAAATATGAGCCCAACATGCTATCTGCAAAACATATATTCGGACGAAAGTTCACCAAGAACATCAACGCGAATGAGTTTATGAAACTCAGAGGCATTTCCCAAATTTGGTCCGACATTACTACCACATAACTTTTGAAAGTTAAGCTCCATCGAGGTAGTCACGGGCTTGCAGTTCGCCATTCCAAATTTGGAATCCAACTCCTCTTACTTTTGCAAATGAGAGGGTCTGCACCTGTCAGAAAGAGGTTGTTCTCAAAAGGTGCCAGTATTAGAGTTCTATCATCCATAACCTTCAAGCGATGTTTGGATCGACTTCACTCCTAGTGAATCTCAACTTCATCAGACAGCGATCAATCCTCTCATATTAAGCCTGGGGTGTTTTGCTTCACGCCATAGAGGGCTTTCTTCCACCTGCATACATGAGATTCCTGATCATGAATCTCAAACCCCTCGGGTTGTTCCAAACCTGTGGACCTGCTACATGAGGGGAATGGTCCCCTTGTAATATTTTCCTTCGGTACATCTCAGACATGTACCTTCATGCTCTTCTTGAATTCAGGCATCCCAATCATCATCTAACTCACATCGGGTAGGGCCCCATAAGAAGCAAACTTTCGATGTTATAGATGAGATGTGTCAACGGACATGGTCCCGAATGGACTTCCTACAACTTGATACAAATTGCCAACCTTGAACCCATGAGTAAAAGCATCTTTGAAAATTCTATTTTCAAACACGTACCTTTCGATTGATGAATGCCACCCTGAAACCTTTGACTTCCATTGCCGAAATGGACACCAGGTTCTTCTTGCGATCAGGTATATAAAGAGATTCTTATAAATGAATCGAGTTACCCTCATTCAATTGAGGGGAAACATCCCTACACCCTTTCTGGGATAGGTGGCATTGACTCCAAGTATAATCCCATGATTGTTTCCATCTCTACCAAATTAGAGAGTGCAACCTTCTATCCGATGAAGTGCCTTGAAGCACTACAATCAATAAGCTTGATTCCCAAAGAGTCTGGAGGAGAGGGCCAATATAAGATAATGCTTCTTTATCTGATCAGAAACAACATTTGACTTTTCATACTTGGGGTTCCTTGCTTTCTCTAAAGATTCGGCTATTTCCTTGATGACCTGCATTACCTGTCATTCCTCTGATCATTGAAGGTGTCGCTGGAATGATTGTTATCATCATCAAGTGATGTGTCCCTACCATTTAGACACTCCTCAACATAATGGCCAAACTTATTGCAAACAAGGCATCTGCCTTTCCTTCCACCCTTAGATCCGGACTTCCCATTGAAGTGATCTTTAGGTAGGCCATCAGAAGCTTCTGTTGCGCCATTCTGATAATATTCTCTGCTTTGACTTCACCCTTGGTGAATTTGAAGAGGGATGAGGAATCCATTGAGCCTTTTTTCCTTTCCCAACTGTCTTCAGTGATTGCTCTTTCACTCTTGCTTGGGCTTTGTCTTCACCTCAAATTTGATACCATGTTAATTTTGGGTGTGTTCTATGCTTAGAGCAATTTATTTCAATTTTCATAGAAAGCTCAATAACTTTTCCAGATTAGCAATCACATGAGCATAATAGTAAATTGTAGATAGAACATAAACATAAATCACAGAAGACAAGTCAAGACAAGAGGACACAAGATGTGGCGCTAGCCATGGACAAACCCCAATGTGGGGAAATCCTTGTTCAATTATTCTTATATGTTCTTCAATAGTTTAGTAGAGAGAGAGAGATAGTACATCTACAACAGAAGTCAACACTCTGACTTATCTAAATAAGAGCATAGATCATCTCTAAGAAGATGATACATGAGGTAGATGAACTTAGTTGAGTCCATCACCATGCTTCACTTAGCATTGTGCTGCTCCTCATCATCATGTTGCACCTCACTGTGCTGCACCATGCTGCACTCATCATCACTATGTTGCATCCCATCATGCTTCACTAATCATCACTGTACCCATCACTGTACTGTTGTACTATGCTAAGCTACGCTATGCATCGCTGCTCCGATGTGCACTATGTTGCACTGTACAACATGTACTCGTTGCAGTTCCCATTGCTATACCAATGCTGCACCATGTACCATTGCTTCACCATGAACCATTGCTGCACCATGTACTTGCTGCACCAAGTATCATAGCTGTCCCAAGTACCATTGTTGCACCATGATTGCTGCACCACATACTTGATGTACCATGTACCATGCTGCTATGTCAAGCCACCAATTTGGCTCCCACAAACTGCGCAACAATCTGATTCGAACTGGCCCAAAGAACGGATCCAACACACATCACAACCGCTGCTCCAAGTTTGAGTTACTGTTGTAATGTCTGTGACCTGTTAGGGTATATTTCCCTGTTGTAATAACCCTTGATCAACTACCAAAACAACCCTCCTTGACTGCATCCTACTCTTGAAGAGGTGTTGGCACCCTTGGCTGCTGTCCAGGGCATAGATAGCCCCTAAACAGCTGCATGCTGCCCTCCAAAGAAAGTTAGGACCTGCGGCCCACCTACAGCATCATACACTGCCCTTCCTTGCACCCAAGACTCCTCCATGCAGGCTGAACCAACCTCTCCTTGCCTTGGCCCTTTAGGGAGTTATATCGGCCTCCCCTCACAACAATTCGACCCTCAAACATACCCTAGAAACAACCCTGAAACACCACGTTGTTTTGTCCCTCTTTGTTGGTCAGGGCATCCTTAAACAATGAGTTAGGGAGCCTCTTTATTGCGGTTAGGGTGACCCTTCGTACAACGTATAGATGAGGGCAATCTTCCTTGATAGTGTAGAGGGTTAAGGCATAACATGACTGCGTCTTCCTTGCTAGGGCATCATCTAGGACTACGTTTAGACTTCAAGCTTTAGGCTCCTTCCTTATTGCGTCTAGGGCTTCCTCCTCTTAGACTTTTCTTCCACTAAAACTCAAAACAAGTGGAGAGAAATCAAGAGTGAAGTGTGCGTTGAAATGACTATCAAGTCACCTACTTTTATACTAAAACGTTGAGCACATGTGGGGGTTATTTGGTTGCTGGACGACCTTAACGAATTGTCCCACAACACAAATAAATTGATAACTTCATGAATACTTATCGGAATCGGATGATCTTTAGATCAATCCTACACCTCTTGATGAGAGGGGTCCAAGAAAAATATCAGCTGCCATAAATAAGATGACCCACATGGAGTTTGGTCCTAGTTGCCAATTTTAACACTAATGCTGAATATATTATGGCTTGCTCATTACTGCTAGGTTCAGGTCATTCCTTTCAAATAATTCTTTGTAAACTTGAGAGCTACATGCCAAGGTTATCCACCGATGAAAATTTTCTATTGGATCATGCATTTAGAAGTTCCCTTTTTGCAACTCTACATATGCCTTTTCTTGCATGAGTTGATATGGCTGCTCATGATCAATGGGTAACTTGGTTTCTCATGCAACCAAGGTTTTGTAATCTGGCATCCCTCGCTGTTTGTGTCATAGATGGGATCACGTCTGAAGAGAAAATAACTCAAGTCCCATTTAACTTTTGTTGACTCTAAGGAATGCATCAATAGACTCGAGTGTTGATTTTTGTAACATCGGATGTGTTCTAGCCACAAATTTTGTGGAGAGGCTAGAATACATGTATTCTCCAAAACCCAAAAATCGTTTCTGGAAATTCCACCTAGAGATGACTTAATTAAAATAATTAATCTTTTTTTATTGGTACCTAAGTCTAAACTTAGAAAATTGATTAATTAAAGGGTATTAATTAAGTCATGGTGAGAATCTTCTAGAAGAGGACATTGATCGAGTTCTAGTTAATCTTAGCCATCGATTGTGTTTTAATCTTGGTTGTTGAAGTATCAACAAGAGATTATAAGAAGAAATTCAATGGGGGTTGGAGAACACACTTGTGCAGTTCGATTTTGCTGGGAAATCGATTTCCATAGCAGCGATGAGTTGCTAGTGGTGATTCAGTAAATTCGAAGCAATGAGAGAGGGGCAGGGATAGTAAGGCCGGAAGGAAGTTTCCCCAGACCGGTGAGTGCATAGTAGAGAGGCAGTGAGTGCCACAAAGGCAACGCAGTGCAGAGAGGCAACGCAAAGCTTCAGAGGGAGATCCGTATTTTGCTGAGAAGAAGTCAAAATTCAGTGCTAGGGGTTGGAGTGGGAGCCCGAAGGCTAGGATGATCGATTTTCTAGATAGTAGCTGATCAGTTAGTGAGAGAGACACTGGTCGGAGTTGTGGGATGTAGATCTGCGTGGGTTGATGCGGAGGCAACAAAGGGTAGCTCATCTTGAGCCAAGGTTAATGTCGGATCACCGGTGGGAGTGAGATTTTTCTCACTAGATCTCCTGTCAGTTATTTCTCTGTATGGAAAGTTAGATTTGAGCTTCTATATATTTGTGCTCAAATTTACTACTGCATAATAAATAAAACCCTCCGCTGCTGCACCGGTTTTCCCAAGTTGAGTTTTTTCAGAGACATTGGTCCAAAAATAACTGTGTATTTGTGTGTTTGTGCATCTATTCTTCCAGCATTATTTTTCTTCCGCAATATTGTATTTGTGAGGCTGCAGTGTATTAGTTTCGATATTTACTGTAGGATGCTGTAAATAATCTGTTCAAGTTATTTAACAAATAGAAGAAACTTAATCAGTTGCTGCAGTAGGATTCGGGGTTTCTGAATTTTCACATCAAGTTCTTCATGCCCCATCCTCTTGAATAATAGGCCTATTTACTGGATCCTCTTCCTCCAAGTTACTAGTAGATGCATCACAAAGATCAGGTGCTTCGAAAGGAGAGAATCTTGTGTTTTCATTTGAAGGAAGGTGGGTCGGTTCTTGAATTGTCCTGACATCAATGCCCTCCTCATATCCTTGTCTTTGAAATATTTTTTGATTTTTGATGGTAAAACTGGAAACGTATTCCAAGTGGAACTGGATCTGGATCCCAGGAAACACAGACCTTGGTTTGTCCATAGGTGGATCTGGTAACAGACTATTTTACTTATTTAATGCTCAATGTTGTACCTAAGTGCTGTATATATACATTTACAAATAGGGGACATGTGAGGCAGATTCCATTATTCCTGTGCAGAATGGGTCACTTAATTACATCATAAACACTTTATTATACTGTTGTAGTAACATACATCCTAGCACTTTATTATGTCGAGCTTATAATTTAAGTTTAACATGGCCCTATACAACATGACCTAAGGCTTTATATATAAACATTAGTGTCCAATAGATTAAAGCATGAATTTGCAATCAAGAAGACAGTGGACCACAGGAGTATGCAAAGATTGTGAACAAGATGAGTAGGTTAGGACCTAGGTTGAGGTTGTATTTGTTTAGTTAGGATTTGTATCTCAGTAGGCAGACTCAGGCTGTAATTGCAGGCCATAAAAAATTGTTGCTGGCCAAGCTGGCAAACTGCTCAAAGACATATCTGGAATCAGTAGCTTTGTACTAAAATTGACAATCTTTGAAATCCTTAGGTAAATGTGCACTTGTTTTTGTTTATTGGATAATCTCATTGTGCATTGATTTCCTAGAGATTTGACAATTGAATCAAGTTGAATAAGCATACTTTATGCCACCTTGATTCTGTACTAATCTTTTCAGTTTAATAAACTCACCCTTTTCAATTTGTTTCTAATCCACTTTCTCTGGATGGCAGTGGTGGTGGTGCAAGGTGGCCAAATGTTGGAAAATACAAGGTTGATGTGAAAGGCTTTGAGTCTTTGGCTTTACCTGAATTAGAGGTATATCAAAAGAGCCTCCAAGTGGCATCTTGCCACAAAATCAGAGCTTGATAAAAGAGTTCTTATACTCTCAGTGGATGTTACATTACTTCTGTAATTGCAGATCAAAGAAGATACCGGTCTCTTTATCATTGATGAGGTTGGTAAGATGGAGCTATTCAGTACATCATTCTTTCCAGCTGTTTTACGTGTTCTTGACTCAAACATCCCAGTTTTAGCCTCCATACCAGTGCCAAAGTTTGGTCGCGACATACCTGAAGGTACTAGTTGTCAATTACCACCAATCAGTGATATATCAGAGTATTTTTTTCATGTACAGCTTCTAAATATATTTCTTAGTTATCTTACAATTTTCATAAAAATTACACATGCTATTTTGGAATTCCTGCAGGCATATTAACTTAATAGGGATGTGTTGAATTTGTTTTATTATATTTTTAAACAAGCACACTAGTCTATAAAGAGTTAAAGGAGTGAGGATGTTTATCTATAGTTTGACTGGCAATGCTGGAATGGTCCATGGAAAATTTAAAGTGAAACTTTCTTCATGGAACTGGAGCATTTACTTGTTCTTAAGGGATGCACTTGATTTTATTAGAAATTGCATGGATTCTGGATGGATGCTGCCTTCCCAATTGATTTCCATTATCCAACCTGCAGATACTAGCTCTCCTCCTCTTCACCCTTGAAGGTCTTAAGAGAATCTCTCTGGTGTCCTTCACTGACAACAAATGGTTAAAACCTATGTTGCCAAGAAACGTGGGTTCGGGGACGGGTGCGTCACTTTTTGAAACAAGGTATGTGGGTTCGTTGGGGGTATATTATAATATTATTATAATATATATATATTATTTTATTTTTATAAATTATATAAATATGAATTTTGAAGTCTTCCAACTTAACAACAAGAAAAATAAATCATTTAAGACTTAAACATGAACATTCACTTTGAAATTTCAAATTTGATATCAAGTGGAAATTGCAATTTACATATTGAAATGAAGACAATAACTCCTTTCAAGAAGAAAACCAAAGTAGATTATAAAATTAATATATCTCTTTAAAGGACTTTAAACCAATGTTGCGAAAATCATGATTAGGGTTAAATCGGCGAGGGTCTGAAATCGGAAAAAATCGTAAAAATGGGTAAAAAATTGGCAAAAATCGGCAAAATTAAAAAAATATATATAAAAATACAAAAATCATGATTTTCCCCAAAAAATTGAGATTTTTTTTCGAAAAAATAGTGTTTTTTTGAAAAAATCAGGATTAAATCGCGATTTTTTCACTGATTTAATCGTTTCAGCGAAAAAATCTCGATTTTCGCAACACTGCTTCAAACCATAAAAACACACTCACATATGGATACTACTGAATAAATAAAGAACTTGAGTATCAAAGTGTTGCGTTGAGTGTGATGAAACATTTATATTATATGGGTATTGATATTGTGGAGAAATTTATCAGACCGAAAGAAACACAAGGAAATTAGCGAATGCTTAAGATAGCAAAATATATTTTTTTAAGTGCGTGTATCTTTCAGATGACTTGTAGTTAATGGTATTTCTACGTTTTTTTAAATGCATATATCCTTATCAAGATGACTTGTACTTAATGATATTTCTGTGAAAGGATGTCGTATTTCAATTAGAGGCAAGGATTACTAATTAATGATTATGTCATTAGGAAATAAAATCCAGGAACTAATTCATGGCAAAGAAATTTAAAAAATCTATACTTTTGAAATGATGGAACTTTAAGACCTCAGAACTTTAGATTTGAAATGTTTTACTAAGATAGGAAATTTGATAAAAATCATGGCAAAGAAATTAAAAAAACCTATACTTCTTTCGAAATGATGGGACTTTAAGAACTTCGAAGTTTAAATTTGAAATGTTTTATTAAGATAGGAATTTCTTCCTGCTCGGTGCCACATAAGAACCTGCAACACACCCATTTTCAGGGTTCAACGTGTTGAAGGAAATGTAACTAGGTTTGGTCTTCATAAATGTACTTTTGATATTTGTATTTATTCAAGAAAAGAAATATTATTTTTATAATATATGTCAATGAGTTTCTTGCTCATTGAAATATGTCTAGCACATATTAGAGTGCTATAGGTGAGTCAAAGAGTAAAAAAGATGTTGAAGACCTTAAGGGCATGTTACACCATGTATATTTATGCTATGTTGCATGAGTTTCTGGAACGTAGGAACATTGGGGACTTTGGTACGGGTGTTGGGAACGGCTAGAGGTGTCCCCAAAATTTACAGGAAACGACTAATCGGGAGCGATAATATTATATAA
>APFE030796156.1:58570-71815 GCA_000404065.3 Pinus taeda | reverse complement strand
TTTGATTAATACCTATTAATATTTTAATTTTCCTAAGTTTAGACTTAGGAACTCCATTAAAAATATTAATTATTTTAATAAAATACAATCCGGGTGGAATTTCACCAAACAGTTTCTGGGTTCTTTATAACTCACGTGCCTTAACCTCTCCACAATTTTCAAGCCTAGAGCACTTCCGATACTACCAAAAACTAACACTCCCTCTTAGTGAGGAAAGTGTTCTAGCAACAATGTCCACCTGCATTCTGCTCTGTTTCTGAAGCACCTCCTTTCTGCACTATTGCTGCCACCAACAATGTGTTGCTGCTGCTACTGTACTACTGCCCATGACACTACCACTTCCACTGTTGCATCTGTACCACAACTCCCTCTCAACCGTTGCGTCTGCTATGCTGCTAGCACTGCCACTGCTAACACTGCATCCGTACTGCAACTCAGTTGCTGAGAGAAGCAACTGAAAAACATCCAAAATTAGCTGAACTTAACTGTGTTCAGCATAATACAATGAATGTTGGAATCTGACTGCTGCTGATTCTGTCCCTTTGAATCTTCTGCGTTGCTTCTGACACCTACATTATGCCAACTGCATGGCTGCCAACCTTACTCTGCGCTGATCAGTCTCTGGTCCCCAACTACTGCATCTGTCCTCCAAACACTCCACTGCATCATCTGACACAAAGTCCATTTCGCTACTGCTGAATCTTAGGCTCCCGTAGCAAGGAATTGATCTAAGAGGTGGACTCCTCATGGATCATGCCCACATGTAGTCCTCCTGACTACAAATCAATATCGCCCCATCTCCCTCCTAGAGATGTGTGGGAACTCATGGCAAACTCATCCTCGTCAATCTTTCTCATCCTTAGGATCATGTTTCTCATCCTTGTCCTTTTTCTTCAAAGGACACTAGGATGCATAGTGGCCCATCTCACCACAACTGAAACATTTCACCTTTGAAATGTCCTTCTTTCGTTTCAGCTTCTGTCGCCCCTTCGATGCTAGAGCTGCATTCTCCTCCTCCTCCTTCGTCTTTGTGCCACTCCCACTATTGCCACTGAGGTCGACCTTCACTAGGTCCCTCCTTAACTCGTCCTGTTGAAGAGCCGCTCACATCTCCTCCCATGAAGATAGTTTTTCTCTGCCCAATATGTTTTGGACGAAAACTTGCCATTCATCCGAGACTCCATTCAGGGCTATCCTCACCATCGCGGTTGGCTGAGGAGTGGACCCCACTGTAGTAAGCTGGCCTCTAGTGTCTTGAAGACGCTGAAGATAGAGGTTCACCCCTTCTCCTTTCTGCATCAAAGTCTGCTGCAACTTTTGCTCCAAATACATCTTTCATTGTTCGGAAGAGCCTTCATATAGAGAAGACAAGGCTTCCCACATTTCCCAGGATGTATCGTTGCCCTGCAAGTGTGAGACCACATGATCTTGAACTCCATCAAGAATGAGCCTCTTTGCTTTCCCCTGCTCGGCCTTGTACTTCTTCTTTTGATCGTTGTCAGCATGAACAACTACAACACTATTGACGTAGGCCTCTAGATCATATTCCTCCAGAACAACTAAGATTCTGGGCTTTCATATGACATAGTTGGAAGCTCCTTCCAACCTGTCTTGATCTCTGAGCCCATGCAATGCCATTTCACCCAACTGTCGAATTGACTCCTCTAGTTACTGCTTAGCATTGCTCAACAAGTGAGAAATTCGAACATTCTGGCAGAAAGCTCTCTACGGAGAAAAATCCCCTTCTATGTGTCTTCGTTCTTTTCCAGCAGATTTTTGCCCCGACAGAAATTGCGCCCTTCAAGCCATGTGCTGAGGCTCTACGTCACTCCCTCTGCCTCTGCAAACTCACGAACTGAAAATTGTACCTCTTTGTCTTCTCACTTAGAGAGAGATTTCCTCGTATCTGCTTCCTGCAAGGATTGTGCAATCCCTTCAAGGGGATTTAAATTGCTGCCAAGTGCAGCTTTTGGCCTCTTTGTTCAGCATTGGATCTGCTCTTCCTGTTTCAAAATCAATGCTCTGATACCATGTCAAAATTCCTAGACTCTAGGAACCCCTACTGCAGCAAATTTGAATCTACTTCACCTACTTGATTTTAAATTACATTCATCAAGTTATTCTTCTGAATATTGAAGCAAATTACTTCTGCAGCCTACACTAAATTGGATCTCTTGAAACAAAAAACAGAGCAAAGAACAAGATACATAGGACACACTTAATTTTGGACACAATAGTCCCCGGAAAAACCCAATGTGGGAAAACCGGTGCAATAGTTCTAAGGGTTCATTATTACGCAGGTGGTGTAGTGGCTACAACCACCCTCCAAAATTTTGGCCTGCACCAAATTCGGGGCCTCCCTTGAAGAATTCACTTGATGACTGCACACACTCGGGTTCACTCTGTGAACTTGTGTGAGTCTTTTCATTTACCTTGCTTGTTCATTACATTTAAGTCTCTGCATGTTGATGTCCAAGTCATGCTTGCGACCATGTTCTGGTTATGCTTGAAGTCGTCGCTTCGTATGTGTTTGTTGTGATCGCCATGAAAGCATCTGTCGCACTCACACACGGAGTCACATTCGTTGTCGCGCAAGCGTCGTTTCAATCAATGATCTATCAATCACGAGTGTCGCGCTTGTCGCTTGCACCGTCAGTCAGTCATGTTGAACATGTGTGTCTGGATGGTTTGGTCATTTCGTCAAGTCATGCGATTGTGTGTTCGTATGATCACCTATGCACCTTTCAACTATTCACACACAGTCATTTTTGCTGAAGTTCTGATGACTAGACTCCTCACTGACAGCTGGACCATCACCCTGCTTTCGACTCGATCGACTGTCAACTAGAACAACACAGAAGCACCAAGCTAGTCCTTCCAAGCTACGCTGCCCACAAGTAATCCAATCAACTCTCATGTTGGTCACCCGGACAGTCAGACCTGACAGTCACCTTGGGACTGACTCCCCTCCAAATTTGCGCAAAGGCCACTGACCTTGCCCACTCAGCTGACTGAGGAAATTGTGCAGATAGGCCGGACAGACAGCAAGTGTCCATCCCTGTCTCCTTCAGAAAATTGCGCAGTTTTCCTAGCCAGTCATTCGGATAGTCAACCGACTGTTCATCTCAGAAATTGCGCAATGCTCATGAGCAGGCCTTCTACTGCCCATCAGTCAGCTCAACTCAAAAATTGTGCAGAGATGATTAGTAGGCCGGACTCTCGGCCTCAATGCAGTTTTCCCAGCCAGCCACTCCTAGCAGCAGACTGCATATTCCCTCCAGGAATTTTGTAGTTTCTGCTGCTAATGTCTGAGCAGCCAACTGGTAGTTCCCTCTGGGAATTGTGCAGTTTTGGCTGCAAGTGACCCGAGTAGCCAACTGGCAGTTCCCTCTGGGAATTGTGCAGTTTTGGCTACCAGTGACCCAGCAGCTAACTGGCAGTTCCCTCTAGGAATTGCGCAGTTCTGGCTGCCAGTCTCCCTGGTAGATCCCCAGAAAAAATACACAATCCCTGCCTACTGACCCTTTGTGCAGCCCAACTCGTTCTTCTGGAAAATTGGGCAAATCTGGCTGTCCAGCCCTCGCTGACTGTTCGTTCTGGAAAATGTGCAGAGCATGACTGCCTTCCCCTCTTGCAACCTAGATTGTCCATCCCAAAATTTGCTCAATTTTGCCTCCCAGCCAAGCCAGACCTTGTAGACAGTCACTGTTGACTTAGATTGTATGTCCCCATCTTCCAGTGGCTTTTGCGTGGTTTTCATCAGTAGTTGCCTGGAGCCATCATCCCGCATCACAGCCCTGCTGCCTCTCCCGGTCACCTGCATCTGAATGATCATGTGTCTGGTAGACTAGGAGGTTTTGGGTTTGATGTTGTCTCGTCATGAGTGACTATAGGTATAGGTACGCCAACAAACATGTCAAGACGATGAACGGGATGAACGAAGGGAGCACATATAGATGGATAGGTTCACCAACAGATGGATGAACAAAACATGCGAAGTGGATGAATGCGACGAACATGCACCTTTTTGAACAAGTGAGCCTGTCAAGCCTTCTAGCATGAAAGCAAGGAACAACATGTTAAAGCTTCATCAAACGAACCAAGGACCATCGAAGACTCTGCACACTTCTCCATGCGGAGGTGAAGCTATGATACACCATGAAGACATCCATCACTCAACAGCACTATAGCACGACACGCACTCCAGCAACAACATGAATGTACTAGTATTGTCATGTCGAGTCAAGTCATGAGTCATGTTGTCCACATCTCCACTATGGGCTTGTTGTCAATCAATGTGATGTAATGTGGAAGTCCAAGAGACCCACTTGTTGAACATAGAGTCAGGTAAGTTGAAAAGTCATGGAAGTCGAACGATCACGAGGGTAGTCGAATAGCCAAAAGGGTCAGTTTCACCTTTGGCTATAAATACCCCCCTCATTTGTACATGAAAGGACTTTTCACCTCAGCTCCTCCCACTTAGCCAAGAGAGTCTGCAATCGTTTCTTTGAGAAGTAAGTAGTGGCTCCAACGCCCCACTAATGGGGTTAGTGACGTATGGTGAAACGATGTGTCTTGGAACTTTCGCTTAATTCAGAAACCTGTTAACAGGCCAGCACATTTTCACACATGTATTGTATTTGTTTAAGATTGATCTTTAATACTTGTAATGCATGTTGCTTTAACCTGTGTTCTACATATGAACTGTTTCATTTGTTGAAATGCATAATCTACTAATGGAAATGTGTTGTATATGCTGTTAATGTTGTCTCGTCCGTGTCGACTGCTTCGTTGGACATCAGAGAAATCTTTCACATGAACCTTGCTGTAAAAACCGTTGCATTCGTTCAGATTGATCCGTGAGTGCTGTACGTGTTATCTTGCCTTGTATGTTGTGATTGCCGCATCCGGGTGGATTGCTCCGCCGGACGTTGTGTATGTCCTTTTGTGTGTTGTGTGTTCCTAGCCAAGTTGGGACTGATCCCTTTCAACCTAGAACTCACCTTCACTTTCTTCCCCTCATAGTGAAAGAACCATTGACACAAGTACACTTACACTCTCCAGGCATGCGAACCTCCCTTCTTGAAGACAAAGTGAACCACTCACCTGTGCTGACAAGCAAGAGTTGAGGCAAATCCTTAAGACAATGGCAACCGGGCCATCATACCGGATGGGACTTCCACACTAAATGGTGTGAGGTCCAGTTGGGACTTCATACCGGGGTGACCCCTTGAATGTTTGCAGGTCCAACACCGTCAACATTTCTGGTGCTAGAAGGAGGGCAACTAGTTGTACATGCATGAAATTTCCCTCACACTCATTCAACAAACATCTAGTCAAGGTAGTAACTCGCACTCCCTTTCATCTACACGCGAATCAATGGATCAAATGGTTACTCCTCACCTCCCAGTGTTGAGCACGAGACTTGATGAACACCTTCGCTCTGTTCGTTCCATCACTCGCCAGTTCGCGAAAGCAGTCGGATTGATCCTAGACAGACAACAGCTTCCACGCGCAGCGAGGAAACTAAAAGCCACTCCCACGAGTGTTGTATCATCAGTGGAAGAAACAACCCTTGCCACACTTGAAGGTCTAGGAGAAGCTATCGAAGATGAAAAGAACTCTCCAATCCTCCGGCAAAGTGAACAAGGCACTCTTGTGATCTCGGGATCAGACTTTGGCGTAGGAGGCGTAGGGGAAGGCAGCGAAGGAGGCGAACCAACAGACTCAGAGTCAGAAACATTAGACTCTGAAGGAGAGGAAGAGTATGAAGAAGGTGAACAAATGGCTGATGCAAATCTTGAATGGATGACTCAGGGACCATTGGCTCTCCTAGCCGTCTTGCATAAGATCCGAGGCGAGCAGAGAGAATGAACGTCAAGTTCGATCTTGACAACTCGGTAAAGGCAGAAGACCACCTAGACAACTTCTACCTACAATTGTAGACCCTCGAGGTGCATTATGATGATGTCACATGTAGATTGTTCCCATGTACCTTGGTTGGTTGCGCCGCTGCTTGGTATCACAGCCTTCCACCGAACTCTATACACAACTAGGTCGTATTCAAACACATGTTCCTTGAGAAGTTTGCTGATGACAAGACCCCAACCATGCTACTCAAAGAATTGGGAAGCCTCAAGATGGAGGGAAAAGAGAAAGTGAAAGATTTCAATCAGAGGTTTACACGTATATTGAACAAGTTCCCAACAGACACTAAGCCTCATGACTCCATCACCACTGATCACTACACGTCTGCACTGCCAACCAACATTGTGCAGTTCATCAAGCGAGCTGTGGGACCAATACTATTGGAAAACTGTGAAGAGGTTATCATTGTTGAGAAAGACCTGCGTGCAGTTGGAGGCATCAAGGATGATGAATCGATGAAGGACTCCAAGGATGTGAGTAGGAAGTCCCAAGCAACGACGAGCAAGGGGAGAGACAAGGAAGCAACTGATATTGAGACCCTCACTCACCTTGTCAAGAGCTTGACCACTAAAGTGTCTGAACTCAAACAACGTAAACAAACACTTTTGCACGCAGTCATCGGCCCAGGCAGAGACAGACAAGCAACTCATCAAGCAACGACTAGTTCGTTCAAAAACTTTGCAGAAGCCTGTGTTCCAACTCGAACAGTGTGCAGATCCTAAGTTCTATTCTTTCCACGAAGAACATCATCCTGAGAACTCTTGTTCGGAATGGAAGTGAGTCACAAACACTTTCTACAGTCATACACTCAATGCGCAAAGCAATATGCAGGAGTAGTCGGAAGACACTTACAATGATCAAGAGGTTGCACCTGATGAACCATCAAGCTCTGTGCATGAGGTGAACACGTATTAGTGCTTGCAAACGAACATCAAGAAGCAGCCCTGCAAGCAAATTGAACATTACAATCTTAGAAGTAAGGGGGCCCCCCCTACACTTGGGGAGATGCAAGAAAATATCAGACTGCGGGTAAGGAAGGACGATCCACCGACCGCCCCGAAGCAGAAAACAAAAAGCAGGTCCGGGAAGATGGCGGCGGATAAGGGTACATCCATGAGCAGCAAGTTGCGAAACACTTCGCCGAACAAGATGAACATCCGTTCCACCTCGAACACCTTGGTGAGTCAACCACCTCTGGACTACAACATTGTTGATGACATGAAGAAAAATCGAGCGAACATTAGTTTGTTTGAGTTGGCTAAGATCCAAAGTCGGCGAGATATCCTGCTGCGTGCTTTGGGACGGACATCAGCGAACAGTGCAACCTCTACCAGCCAGGGAGCAAGCACACCTCCCAGATCACTTTCCACAGTGCTCAACATGCTCTGAATGGAAGAAGCAAACTCAGGTTGCCCTCCATTCCTACTTTCATTTAAAGTTTTTAACTACAATGTTCACAACTGCTTGGTTGATTCTGGCGCGACAGGCAACGCCATGCCACTCTCCATTGCTAAGAAGATCAATGCGCAATGGAGCGAGACATCCGCATGAATCATCCAACTTGATCGAACATCAGTACCGACCATTAGTGAATTGCGGGACGTGAACATCAGACTATCCCATGACAGTCGAGTCCACCAATGCATCAACATTGTAGTTGTGGACATACCGGAAGCATATGGTCTATTACTCAGCAAAGACTGGTCCAACAAGCTATATGGATATTTTACTATAGACTGGTCTCACATGTGGCTTCCGTACAAGGGCAAGTGCAACCAAATTCGGGTGGAATCTGAGAGGTACATGAAGCATAACGTCACTTCCATCAATGCCGAGAATGAACCATTCGCTCTCGCAAAACTCATGTTCGGCAACTACCTCCTTGAGACAACGTTGGGGTGTTATTCTGCACGGCCAACTCCAACCCCACCAGACACACAACTGGGACTCCTTCCTTGCCCAACTGATGGTAATGAAACTTCTACAACACATTGTACGAATAGTAGCAGTAGTAGCAGCGACAGTAGTAACAAGAGTACTAGCACATCAAGCGGTCCGCGTATAGATGAGTTATGGACTTTGTACATCGACAGATCAAAAACACAGGATGGCTCAGGAGTCGGGCGTGTTCTAATTGACCCTTGCAACAGGAAGCATTTGGTGTCAAGCCGCTTGGAGTTTGAGTGCACGAAAAATGTAGTAGAATATGAAGCACTCGTGTTGGGCTTGCAGAAAGCCATCAACCTCAAAGTGGTCATGCTTAAAGTGGTAGGTGATTCAGAGATAGTGGTACGACAGGTACATGACACCATTCACTGTTTATCACCACATCTAAAAAATTACCAAGAAGAGGTATGGTGACTAATCTCAAACTTTCAAGCATTTAATATCATTGTTGTGCCATGTATGTGTAATGCAGCTGCCAATGCACTAGCAAATGCAGCCTCAAGAATGTCACCAATTAGGGATAGATTTACTATTGAAATTCTGTACAAACCATCTATCCCGGACAACATAACTAACTTACGCATGTTTAATGATGATCAACAGATACTACATTTTATGGCCAATGTTGACGTTTTCAAAGATGCAATAATAGACGACGACGAGCACGGGCAATCTCTACAAGTAGGAGCTGATGGCATGAAAGGCCACATTATCACAAAAGGTGTGGTATCACTGGAAAAGCTATATGAATTGCAAGAGCGGTTCCAAGGGCCAAGGAACAACAAGACCCATAGTTCCACCATGAGGCATGAACTGATAAACATGGGAATAGAAAAGGATCTGAATTTTGTTAATCTTGGTACATGTTGTACACAGCAAGAACGACAAGCCTTCATCCGCTTGTTCAAATAGTACCGAGATGTGTTCGCATGGATATATGACGACTTGAAAACTTATGACACGTGGATTGTCCAACGTATCATCCCAATCAAGGAGGGGGTCAAACCATATCAACAAAAGCTGAGAAAAGTACATCCGTCGCTTGAACCCCTCATACAGAAAGAGCTTACTAAATTGTTGGATGCACAAATCATATACAAAGTTCGTCATTCCACTTGGGTCTCCAACCTTGTGCCTATACGAAAGAAGTCTGGGGAAATCTGCTTGTGTATCGATTTCCTGAACGTTAACCGCGCCTCGTACAAAGACAACTACCCTGTGCCGTCCATGGACCATATTTTGCAAACAATATCTGGGACACAAATGTTCTCTCTCCTTGCTGGTTTTTCAGGATACAATTAGGTTCTGGTAGCAAAACCTGACAGACTGAAAACTACTTTCTGTACCAAGTGGAGTACGTTCGCGTATAAACGAATGCCATTTGGGCTTGTAAACACATGCGCAACATTTCAACGCGCTATGGACATCGGCTTTCGTGGACTTTATGGACATCGCCTTTCGCGGACTCATTGGACAGAGCGTGGTGGTATATCTCGATGATGTGACTATGTTCTCAAGAAGACGAGAAGACCACATATGCCATCTTAAGAAAATTTTCGAGCGATGCTGAAGATACGGGATTTCCTGAATCCCAAGAAGAGCGTATTCGCCATGTCAGGGGGGAACCTCCTCAGACACATTGTTGCCAAGAGCGGGATCAAGGTGGATTCGGACTGGGTCCAAGCTATCACGCCGATTCCTCACCCAGTCAACAAGAAAGCCATGCAGTCCTTCTTGGGCAAGATAAACTTCCTCAGGAAATTCATCTCGGATTTTGCGCAAATAGTCAAGCCCATGCTGGACATGATTAAGAAAGATGTAGTGTACACCTGGGGCAAGAAAGAAAAGCATGCATTCACCTAGATTAAGCAAGCCATTGCCGAAGCGCCCGCACTTTACAGCCCAGATTTCAAAAAAGATTTCCTGCTATACACCTTCGCTTCCGATAACTCACTAGCTATAGTACTCACTTAGAAAGACAAAGCTAATGATGAACGTCCCATCTCTTTCATGAGTGCAAGCATGCAGGGACCAAAGCTTAACTATCCCACCATTGACAAACAAAATTATGCAGTTTACAAGGCAGTGAAACACTTTAGGCCCTACTTGCTGAAGAACCACTACATAGTCTTCGTCCCCCACCCAGCAGTCCGTACATTGTTGGTACAACAAGAGCTGGGAGAACGACGAGCGAACTGGATGACAGGTTTGCAAGAATATGATCTTGAAATCAAGCCAATACACACGATCAAAGGACATGGGCTCTGCAAACTTGCAACTGAAGCAGTACACACTCCGAGAACAAAGAAGAGCTCGCTGGTTGGGAGTAGGAGATTGAAATGTACGAAATAAGGCGAGCAACCCCCACGGAAAACGAAACCTCTTAGTACACAGATGTACGCCAGTACCTTCAGCATGGCACCATACCCTCTCACTTTTCTATTAGACAGAAGAGGGCATTATGCCTGGAAGCCTTATCATATCAGTCGGTGCACGGAGTGCTTTACAGAAAGCACAATAATGGAGTTTTGCTCAGGTGCTTGGAGGCACAAGAATCAGAGAAGGTACCTCAAGATCTGCATGACGGATCCGTTGGGGGTCACTTTGCAGGAAATACCACTGCACACAAGGTTATGCGAGCCGGTTTTTACTAGCCCACATTATTTAAGGATGCACTTGCCTATGCCCGTAAATTCTCGGTCTGTTAGCGATGCACCGACAGAACATGAAGATCGGTAGCCCCACTACACCCTGTTGCAGTGACTAGACCATTCCAACTGTGGGTTTTGGACATTGTTGGGGAAATTTTCCCTCATTCATCAAAGCAACACCGCTATATGCTAACAGCAACCAACTACTTTACGCGGTGGACAGAGGTAGTTCCGCTCAAACAAGTGAACGACCAAGAGGTCATCAGCGTCCTCCAGCAGAATATCATCTCACGCTTCGACATTCTGGTATCACTTGTTTTTTATAATGCAACTTATTTTTCATCTTTGAAACTCTATGACTTTGCACTACAGAATGTATTGTGCTAAAATATCCATCGAATTACTATCTGCTAGGAAACGGTCTAGCAGAGTCAACGAATGAAAACATCATCCGTATAATCAAGAAGACCGTTTTCTTTGAGCAACGTAACTGGCATACTGCCCTAACGAATGCACTATGGGTTGACCGTGTAACACCTAAGCCCTCTTTGAATACCTCACCGTACTTCTTGGTTTACGGTAAAGAAGCTATCCTCTCGCCAAATATCTACTTGCCTGCGCTTAAGCTTTCCCAGGAATCCCAAGGCGAGCCTTGCCAGCTAGTTTAGCGTAGGATGGATGCTCTCCATAAGCTCTAGGAAGAAAGGATGAAAGCAAAAGAAAAATTCACACTCCACCAAAACCGTATCAAGAGGTGGTTCGATAAGAAATCTGCAAGGAAAGCTAGCTTTGATGTGGATGACTTAGTTCTGAAATGGGATAAGCCCCATGAAGACAAAGGCAAACATCTTGTTAAATTATGGTATGTTCTATGCTTAGAGCAGTTTACTTCTTTTCTTCTTATTAGCCACTAATTAGCAATGACATATACATTAAGTGCAGTGCAGATAGAACATTAAACGATTGACAGAAAACAAGCCAAGACAAGAGACACAAGATGTGGCGGCTAGCCAGGGACAAACCCCAATGCGGGGAAACCATTTGATCAAATCTTCTTTTATCTTCAATAGTTCAATAGAGAGAAATAGTACAAAATCAAAATTCTGTAATTTTATATCAGTAGCAGCAAATCCTAGATTAGCAAAGTCAAACTTAGTCAAACGAGTTGAAATTGACCTCCAATATGCTTGGTCAATTTCCCAGTCATCTAGTCCTTGAACAACCTGAAGAAGCAGCCCATAAACAACCCCAAAAACACAGTCAAACTGTTGTTGGCTGAAGTCAACCTGCTGCCCCAAACTAGGGCAGTCAACACTGGTCAAACCAGAGGTCAGATTGCCTCGGGTTGCATGCCAAAATCTGCGGCTTGCCTAGGAGAGGCAGCCACACCAAAACCGCACTCTTGAATGGTCAACGTTGGCCAAGGAGATGACCTGCAGCTTCTACGTTCTTTCTACGTCTTCCTTGCCCTACTGCGTTCTCCTTCTTCCCACGTGTGAGCTGCGCCTTGTGTAACCCAAAGCTAAGGAGAGAAAGAGAGAAGAATGAGTGAGATGAGATGAGTTGATAATGAATCAACCTCACCTGTACTTATATGATTTGTTGGACATGTGTGCCACACTTTTAGCTGCTGGCCGACCTTGACAATTTGTCAAGTAAATACAAATAAATTCACATCTCCATAAATACTTGTCAGAATCGGATGATCTTTAGATCAATCCTACAACTCTCGACAGGAGGAATCTAGGAAAAATATCAACTGCCATAAATAAGATGATCCACATGGAGTTTGTCCCTAGTTGCCAATTTTAAGACTCCCTCTCAACTTGGGAGAACTCCATTTGCTAATCCGTCTGACTGTCGGTATTGTCCCAGCCATCAAATGCACTGCCTTGCATTGCTTGGCTCTGCTCTGCTCTACTGAACTATGAAGAAGAAGAGATGATCGAGGATGTATCATACTATCCTCCATTGACCCGAAGTCAGTCTCAGAGTGCGTCAACCACTCTCACTGATCCCAAATCAGTATCATTGATCCTAGATCAATGGAGGTCATCCTAGCATAGGGAGTAAGGTAGATATAACGATACGTCCATCAATAGTACTACTAATGGTCCCTAACCGCATTTCCCTACTCATTGATCAGATGAGAGGTACTTCCCATGAATCCCAGACTGCATGGGTAGGATGCCTTGACAAACGAACTAATCATCCTGTCCATAGGAGAATGAATCATCCTGTTCAATAGTCACCACAGGAGAACTAATCATCCTGGCCCACAGGAGAACTAATCATCCTGTCCCACAATCGCCACGGGAGAACTAATCATCCTGGCCCACAGGAGAACTAATCATCCTGTCCCACAGTCACCACGGGGGAACTAATCATCCTGGCCCACAAGAGAACTAATCATCCTGTCCCACAGTTGCCACTGGGTGTCACGACTCACAGGGAAGGTTGAATCTTTCACCCTGTACATAGCGCACCACCAGGGGATGGTGAGTCTCCCTGTGGTCGCATGTCGCTCCAAGAAGTACCCCGCGCCCCCTTGGAGCTCCCAGAGCTCAATATCTGCATCATACACGACCCTCATAAGAGGGTCTCTCAATGACACCAAGTTGTTCTCGGAAAGCTAAGTTGCAGGAAACGTGGGCCTAGGGGTCGTTTCCCTGGGGAAACGAAACGGAAACGCGTTTCCCCGTACCGTACGGCGTGGAAA
>APFE030796156.1:32775-53738 GCA_000404065.3 Pinus taeda | reverse complement strand
ATAGCTTAATGAAGATTGATCTAGGCACAGGTATCTTGTCTGATCTTCGGGGTTTGAATGATAGTTTAGATTCTGAAATATAGTGGCAGGTATCTCCATTTGATCTGGGTTTCACTATTGTTTTCTCCCTCTATGTTAATGGTTGATTTTAAGTTGTGCAGGAAATCATTTTTTTTCAGATTACCAGGCGTTAGGGGAAGTTCTCGGTTGAACCAGCCGACTCCCGGATTGTGTTTTCTGAAAGAGCCCAGCCAGTTCTTGATCCCGGGCTTATCATTCAAAATATTTTTGATGAATGCATGCAGGGTTTTCTGAAGTATCTCACATTAAAATTAAATTCTGATAATATTACTGTGATTATTGACAAATCTGGCTGCTTAAGAGTAAAAAATCTGTAAATGCTGTAATTATTTAGTTAGGGTTTTCAGTTTCGTTTTTTTGCACATATTATTTTGGGTTTTCTTTTCCTTTGCGGGTTGCAGGTACAGGTTTTGAAAAAGTTTTCAGGGTTTCCAACAAGGATAATCTTCAACAGATTTTCTAATTTTCTGAGGGAATTTGATGGTTTATCAAAATTGTTTTGTTGCTCGGGGTTTATTTTCATTTGTAGAGAAATTTCAAATTTTTTTTTAGCGGGCTGTGGTCTTGCCTTGCATCCTCTTCTCCAACGTGCTGCCAGAAACATCCAAATCCCTCCACACAGCCTCCATTCTGCTATCCTCTCCGTCACATTTCATTGCTGCTCCATTCACACAGTTTCACGCAATGTTCTCCCTCGCTGCCTCCTCCACGCATCCCTTTTGATTTTCCACGCAGATTTAGTGATTCATTTGTTGCCATCGCAGCCTTTGAAAACCGATGTCATCTCCACGCTAGCTTTACATCCTTCATTCTTCTACCCGCATATCCATATTCGTTGCCCTTTTTTCCTTATACACAGCTCCTCATCCTGCATCATTTCAAAGCCTTGCTGCATGCTGCTAGATCTATCCGTATTTCCTCAAGCTGCCATTCACCTACACGCAGCTCGTTCGTACCTGTGCCTGTCCACCTCTGCGGCTTTAGAAAATCTGCAAAAAAATAAAATAAAATAAAAATCACGGCTCTAAACTGTTACACGCAGCCTTTCCTTCATCGCTGTACCTTCGCTCCTCATCAATGCTGCTCGCAGCCCTTCCGCCATCAGTGATCAACCTGCAGACACACAACAACGAAAAAAAAAAAAAAAAGAAGGAAGAAAAAAAATTCGATTTTCTGGTAAGTAATAGGTTTAGAATAAGTATTTTTGTCATGATATGTGTATATGTTGTTTTAGTTTTAGTCTAAGCTTTAATTTAATTTTAGATTTTTGTTTTAGTTTTAGTCTAAGCTTTAATTTAATTTTAGATTTTTGTTTTAGTTCAGAGATTTTCATTTTTGTTTGCTTTTTAGATTTTAGATTTTAAAATTAAAAGTTTAGGTTTAGTTTTTTTGGTTTATTAGATTTTAGTTTTATCTTTAAAATAAATCACAAAAACAATATTCGTTTATTAACATGGTTAGGTTTTAGCTGTTAGCATAGTTCGAATTATAAGTTTCGTTTGGTTTTATTCCTTTAGGTTTTGTTTTTTATTTAAATTTTGAATGATAAAAAATAAAAAGCTTAAAATAATTCCTTTTTTTTTTAGATTTTAATTATTTTCTGACTTTAGATTTAAATAAATTTTTACTTTAGTCTTAGAGTTAGGATTAAGATTTAAGTTATTTTCTTTAGTTTTTTTTAATTAGCCTAAAAAAAAATTAAAAAATAAAAAATAAAAATAAAAATAAAATAATTTTTTCTTTTATTTGATCTTATATCGGATTAGTTTAGGATTAGAATTTTTTTATTTTTTTATTTTTAGGTTTAGTTAAAATTTTATTTTATTAAAAATTATAAAAAATTATAAAATTATAAAAAAAAGCAAAAAGGGTTTCTTTTATTTAGTTTAGATTTTAATTACTTATCTAGATTTTTTATTTTTAAATTTGTATTTGAAAAAAAAAATTTGGGAAATTTTTTTGCCAATTTCAGTCTTGGCTCAGGAATTTCTTATGTTTTATCTTTTCTGCTGAGGCTAAAATTTTGATGTGGGAATTAATGTTTAACATGCTTTAATGTTCATTTGAAAATTAACTACATGAATGTGATCTCTGGTTAGCATTTACGTGGTTGAAGCACTTTATCTTTCGAATTTTTAACCGCTGGAGTATCATTAAGCCACTAAGCATTTATTGATTATCTCGCATTTGGTAAAAATTAAGCTTTGTTTGATGGTAAATGATTGTTAACGAGTTCATATTTCTGCAGCATTTGATAAATAATCGTTTAATCATTCATTTCATAAGGCACTGGTATATTAACTTAGTAAAATCAATTTAGTGCTTGTTTTCCCTTCGTGTCTTCCAACCCAACTGGTCCCCAGTTGGTCATTCATTACCCCATAAAGTCTACCCCCCTTAGCCACGGGAGACAGGCTTAAACAGAGAGATCGGGGATCAGGGTGACAGCCCCCGGTCTGAGCGTTGTCGTGACAATCCGTGCGACAACAAATTGTATTACCCTAATTCAATTGAAGAGTGACATTTCCTACGCCTTTCACGGGATATTTTGCGTTGTCCCCAAGAACAATTTCCAGGTTGGTCTCCTTCTCTATCAGATTAGAGAGAGCTTCTTTGAGGCACCACTATCAATAAGCCAACTTCTCAGCAAGTCCGGGGGAGTAGTAGTAGAGAGAGCCGCTGGTAGACAATATTCATCTTGCTTATTGTTAACAATGTTAGATTCATACCTGGAGTTTCTTGCCTTCTTGAAGGGTTGTCCTCTTCCATGATTTCCGACATTTCTTTTACCTCTGCCATTGGACCTGCCATTCCTTTGATTACCTTGAGAGTGATTTTGGTCATCGTCATGGTGTGAGTCCGTTTTATCAAGGCACTCCCTCGCATAGTGGCCCATTTTGTTACAATTGTAACATCGTCCTTTTCTTCCACCCTTCGGTCCAACCTTTCCTTTGGATTTAGCCCCAGAATTGTTTCTTCTTTTAGCATGAGAAGAAAAGGTAGAGGGATTGCCTTTAAGTGCAGGCATTTCTTGCTCTTCCATCTTTGTTTCTTCTTGAACACATCTAGCCATCAATTCCTCAAATCCCGGGATGACATTATTGTTGAAAAGAGTAGTCCTGAATATATACCATTCAGGTGGCAGTCCTCCAAGAGTTGTGATAGTTATTTCCCTGTCAGGAACTAATTCCCCAATAGATAGGAGATCATTCTTGATCTCGGTGATCCTTAAGAAATATGCTTGCATACTCTCATCTTTGCCCTTCTTAATTTCCTTCAACTTATTTCTAAGGCACAAAACTTGATTTGCATCATTAACTTTAAATAAACTCTCCAGTCTATTGTAGGTTTCCTTGGAGGTGGTTAGCTTGGAAACATAGGCCACCAGGCACTTGTCGATAGAGTCCTGGAAGATCTTCTTTGCTTTGACTTCTCCCTTGGTCCACTTGCTTCTAGCAGCAACAGATGCATTTGATGGAGGTGCAACAATATTGCCTCTCACATGGTCCAAGACTTCCTGATCTTCTAAAGTCAGATCGAGAGACATCTTCCATCCGTGATAGTCAGAGTTCTCACAGAGCTTGTCTTCGGCGAGGAAGAGTGTTGAGGACCCCATGAAGTTTTTAGGATAGCCTTTCCAACCTTCGGTGATTGCTCTTGCTCTTGCTTGGGCTTTGTCTTCAACTCAGCTCTAATACCATGTTAAATTATGGTATGTTCTATTCTTAGAGCAATTTACTTCTTTTTCTTCTTATTAGCCACTGATTAGCAATCACATATAAATTAACTAAAGTGCAGATAGAACATTAAACGATCGACAGAAAACAAGCCAAGACAAGAGAGACAAGATGTGGTGGCTAGCTAGGGACAAACCCTAATGCGAGGAAACCCTTTGATCAAATCTTATTTTATCTTCAATAGTTCAACAGAGAGAAATAGTACAAAATCAGAATTCTGTAATTTTATATCAGCAGCAACAAACTCTAGATCAACAAAGTCAAACTTAGTCAAACAGGTTGAAATTGACCTCCAATATGCTTGGTCAATTTCCCGGTCATCTAGTCCTCGAACAACCTGAAGAAGCAGCGCATAAACAACCCCAAAAACACAGTCAAACTGCTGTTGACTGAAGTCAACCTGCTGCCCCAAACTAAGGTAGTCAACACTGGTCAAACCAAAGGTCAGATTGCCTTGGTTTGCATGCCAAAATCTGCGGCCTGCCTAGGAGAGGCAGCCACACCAAAATGCACTCCTAAATGGTCAACGCTTGGTCAATGCTGGTCAAAGAGATAACTTGCAGCTTCTGCGTCCTTCTTTCTACGTCTTCCTTGCCCTACTACGTCCTCTTTCTTCCCACGTGTGAGTTTCTCCTTATGTAACCCAAAGCTAAGGAGAGAGAGAGAAGAATGAGTGAGATGAGATGAGTTGATAATGAATCAACCTCACCTGTACTTATATGATTCGCTGGGCATGTGTGCCACACATTTAGCTGTTAGCCAACCTCGACAAGAGGAATCTAGGAAAAATATCAGCTACCATAAATAAGATGACCCACATGGAGTTTGGCCCTAGTTGCCAATTTTAACACATACAAAGCTCTAGTCCCCATGGATTGGCCCATACATAGTTCATGAGAAGCTTGGCGCATACACATATCGTTTGCGATCACTCGAACGGAGGATTGAAAACCTTGTTGTCAACGGCCTAGATCTCAAGCATTATTTTCAATACGCTGGGCCGTGCCCGTGCCATGTACATAGTCTGCTTGCTTCTTGTTGTTTCATTTGGTTTGTTTTGCTTATTATCTTTGCTTTCGCATTGTTTGATTCTGCTTACTATTTTTGTTCACGTTCATTTTATTTGTTTGACATATTACCATTTTTGTTTCCTAAAATAAGTGCTGCCAACTACTACGTTCTGGATTTTGAATAGAGTATGCGGCTGAAATTTAAAGAGACTCGTGATGTTGCAGCACTTGGCCAATCTTGTGTCTGCCTTCTCTGTGCTTGGTTGTAACTTTTGGCCGATGAAGTCTTGATTAGCACCTTTTTGCTCCATATCTCGCATTCTTGCATAACAATCTCTTTCAAGATGGCCAAATTTTTGCAATAATAACACTGTGGTCCTCCACCTCTTCCTCCATTTTTGCCTCCATCTCTTCCTTGTCCTCTTCCGCAAGATCCATCTCTACCTCTTCCTCTAAATTACTAGGATTCCTTCCTCTATCTCTTAAAGAAGATGTATTTCCTTGTGAATTTTGCTGATTCCTATTTTGATTTTAATTATGATATAAACCCCTACTTCCTCTTCCTCATGCTTTGCAAAAATGCATGTTCTACTTGATTAGATGGTTTATTTCATTTCAATAATTAACAAGAATCCACTTAATTCATCGATTTTCATGGTTTTTAAATCTTTGGAGACCATAATATTGGTAGTGACCATCTGAAACTTAGGTAGAACACTTCTTAAAATTTTCTCAATTAGCCTTCTTTCTGGAACATTTTCACCTAATGACCTCATCTGATTAACAAGATCTTGTATTTTTGTGATGAAATAAAAATGGATTTATTACTTTGCATATGGCCATTTTCAAAATTCCTCCTTAATGTTTGCAGTTTAGCTACAACAACACCTTCATATGTGTTTTTTAAGATATCTCATGCTTCTTTAGATGATATTGCACCACTGATTCTTGGAAATATGTATTCTTCAAGAGTGCTTCCAATAAGTGAAAGTGCTTCATTATCTTTCTTAATAAGGTCCTTAAGAGATTTATTTTCATCATCACTTAATGCTTTGAATTCATTAGGAGAAGGCACAGTGTATCCATCAGTGACAAGTTCTCATAAATCTTTGGTGATGAATATAAGTTACATATGTTTTATCCAATAAAAATAGTTTGTGCCAACAAGTTTAAGCAATACAATAATGCTTGTTGCCATGAGGAGAGTAAGAGAAAATTAGAGAATTAGAGAGAGAGTGAAAAATGAACACAATGTGTCCCACTTCAACCCAGGACAAGAACCAAATGTCCGAAAAGGTGAGACTCAACCCCCACCACGAAATATCCTTTTTATTAAAATGAGGTTATAAACATGGTGCAACAAATGCACAATTACAACCAAATTCTTCTTAAATATGAATTAATCATCAATGAAAATAATTAATACTTCTCATCGTCTCTTTTCAACTTTATTACCAATCTTCTTATTTTTTATTTTTTGATATATATATATATATATTTTAAGAATTTAATAAATAGTATCCTCAATTTAAAAATTAAATACAAACTCAGTTATAAATATTCATTCTTTGATTTCTCCTCACTAATTATCTCTCCTACCTACATTTTCCACTAATTATCTCTCCAACTCATAAAGATTCACTAATATTATATCTCATGGAGAATGTAGAATTCATAAAAATTAAATTTCATAAATTCACTCTATTCTCATTCAAATGTCACGTGAACTTTCACTTAGTGGAAAAAACAAAATTCATGGATGTCCATGGATTCTTGTTAATGCTATAAAAAAATGTGCGCATTACACTCCATAAATGGGTTTATGGCTCCTCGGATGTATGTCATTTTATGTAAACGTTGCATTGGATGTCGTCGATCAAATGTAGTCTCAACCATAAAGAAAGTCAAAGGCGGTGGCTTTACAACACTCCACACAGCACGCAAGTTTGCAGATGTCAATGAATTTTGCATATTCAAATTTCAACACAGATTTGGTTAGCAACAACTAAACGAAAAAGTTTAATGAGTGCATGCAGCTCCTCACTAACGCAACTTCTCTTCATGTATAGGCAGGCTCTCATAATAATATAATTAGTGCAGAAGAGAAAAATATGCTTGTAAACTCAGCGGTTCTTCCCAATTTGGTCAGTGAACATAATTTTTTGCACATAAAAGATTTTTATTTTATTTTTTTACCAGCAACAATTACATGTGGCTCCACGACTATTGCATGGAACTCCTCCACAGCGGTTTCACGCTCTCGAATACCTTCATAACATTAGGCTATGACATTGGATACTTCGGAATATTTAGGGCGCTGCTACGAGTATGTCAAACTCCAACTCTATGGAGCTTTCTCAAATTCCTAATTGCCTATGCGATCTCTGATGGTGAATAATTCGAGATTACCCCACTGAACCAAAAAAAACTAGTAATACTGTGAGCACTGATATTTAGACCGGTAACAGATATGGGTCTCAATTCTCATGAAATGTGCCCCATTTAGATATGATCTTTACAGCTGCTTAACAAAGGTTGAAACGACCTGTGAAATTTTGGAGTGCCCTACATGACAGTCATAAATGGATCTCTGTCTGAGATTGCGTCACTTGCATGTTTTAATTTTTTTAAATTTCGGTCAATCTCATAGTCGTTATATTATTTTATTTCCATAGATTTTAGTTCAACTTAATATCATATTTTTTTTTGAACTTTA
Organism: Pinus taeda; assembly: GCA_000404065.3. Classification (NCBI taxonomy): domain Eukaryota; kingdom Viridiplantae; phylum Streptophyta; class Pinopsida; order Pinales; family Pinaceae; genus Pinus; species Pinus taeda. Next base: position 46,194 of record APFE030796156.1, on the reverse strand, counting down.
GTCCTTATCATATAACTTTGCTATATTATTTTATTTCCTTGGATTTTAGTTCAGAGCGTAAGTCTATGTGTTATTACTTTTAATTTTGTAAATTTTATTAACCTTAAAGTTAGATACGTTTTCAACTTAAGATCATATTTTTTTTTTGAACTTTAGTCCTTATCATATAACTCTGTTATACGCTCTAGAATGCCTTCACAACATTCCACAAAGTTCAAAATATGCTTCCAACTTTCACCAGAGCTTCACAAAAATCGCATTTCGCTCAGTGGCACCAATACATGATGTGGTGTCGTTTTATCTAAACCGTGGTTTTATTGCTCTAAGATTCACAGTATGTCTATTGATTTTGTTTTCATCATTTATGTGGCTTGATCATACACCTGAAGCTTGGAAAAATGTTGGCACGCTATATAATTTGCGTTGGTTGGGGTTCAGATGTCCTGTAGCTCAGATCTTTCATTTGTACTCTTGTTCAGTTGCTCAGTTCTAATTTCAGTGGTTTGCATATGGCTCGCTTTCTGTTCTATGCAGCAAGATATCACTTATAATCTTTGGCATCGTATTTTTCTGAAGAGGCATCGATATATCATATGGTATATATTCAATGGTTATTTGATATTTACTGACACACTCAAACTCACCGAGCATAGCTGGACATATAACATGCACATCACTGACAGCTTTAATTTTCTAAACAACTCAAACTAATGACTCATCTTAACTCATGCATGTAGGTAGTTATATCCGAGAATTTCATCTAGTTAGTAATGACAAGCAGTTAAATGGAAGTGGTGTTATAATAGATGTCACAGAGTTATAAAAAATGGCCTTGGATCTAAGCGCAAATAAGAGCAGTGAAGTATAAATAATTCGAAGTCGAACTTCTCCAGCGTTCGTTTTAGTTCATGAAAATTGTGTAAAATTATGGTTCTATTTTATAAAGTTGACTTTTAATCCACAATGCTGAGCCCACAGTGTGTACATACGCAAAACCATAGCTGCCCAATCCATACTCTCTCGAGGCTCTGTTTCCCCAGCTCTTGCTTGAATTTCTAAATAGCAAGAACATGAATCATGCTCTGTAGACAACCATGCTGCAATCTCTTTCTCCTTTTCAAGCTTCCCCATATCTAGCAAGTCTCTGGTTGTTCTGCTTCCAATTCTGAATCATTTTTTTCATGCTCAAGCTCCATCATATCCACGTGCTTAATGAGTTCAGCGTCCATTTCATTGACAACTTTTATTTTTCTTGTTAGTGAACCATGCTCATGGCTAAGTCGCCCAGCCTTATTTGGATCGTCCCATAAATCTGGCCTATTAAGTTCAATACTCAACTGCTCCAGCCTGGAGATAACTCTCTTCCATTTTTTTTTTAATGATCTGAATTGATTGAGCTACAACCGTAGCATGGCTTTGCAAATCACTCTCGCTTTCATCAAGGATGTGCCACCCGCGATTGGTAATATCGTCTAATGTCAATCTAAGAGAGTCTGACTTTATCTCTTTGCAGCCGCAAGAGACGATCAGTAATGTCGTTGTAATATCATTGGCATCACCTTATTAAACCTCATCATCATGTTTCTCGTTGCTTTTACAAAATCCTTTTCACCTCCATCTTCAGACCTGTGAGCTTTTGAGGGGAACTGACTACATGAAGTCATTATATTTCTATTTTCAAATCCTCTGCACATGATAAATCTTAAACCCTCTTTTGCAAAATAAGGCTTGTGGGTGATTGAAGATGAATTAATGCCAGACATTGATAAACTTGACATTGACGTGGGATTGAATGACAGGAGAAGGAAGTTTCTGGCTATTGGGCACCTTCTTCTGCTTATTACAAATAAACCCATTTTCATTGTTTGAAGGAGAAGTTGTGATATGCTTTTCATTAATATATATATTTGGAAGTTTTAATTCCATTGACTTACAGTTTGTTTGACATTGGAAATCCATGTTAAGTGCATATAGCCCAGTTCATTCTGTCGGATAAATGAATGTATAAGGATGTCTATCTGTTTTGAGGGAATCTTCTTACTCTGCATTTCTTGAACATGTTTCTCAAATTTAATGCCGGATTGGTATAGTTCTTATCATTGGCCCTATAAACCTCACCACCTATGATATTTTTTTAGGTGTTGAAATCTTTTAATAATTATCCACAAAATTATAATGAGTTACTTTGGAAATTGAGCATAGTTAGGATGTCGGTCATAATAAATTATCGTGCATGGAAGACATCTTGGTGTCGGCTTGACTAATTCTGTTGTACAACTATTGGATTCTGCATCTAACAGACAGCTAAGAGCCTTGAAAGATCACCATACACAATTTTAGGGTAGAATGTAGTAGATATTTAACCAAAATTAGTCATGCATGCATGGGCCTATAGGTCCCAAGGGTTTAACTAAGCTCTGATACCAAGTGTAGAGACCAACCCTATTATATATATATAATATATATATATATATATAATCAAAATAAAAATACAACCAGAAGAGAATAACATTGGGAATTCAAATTTATTAAGCACAATTAACACATCCCTGAATTTCACTTCATTGAACATATCATCTAATTTACATATATTTAACTAAAGCTATAAAGAAATCATACAAAAGAATATAATACAACATAGGCATTGTTCACCAAAAGACGAGATTTAAACTTGACTTGCTGCTACTTGTCTTCCTTTATTGTCGGTCGCCTCCGAGTGTGAATGTCAATGTGCTTGATCCGAATGCAATGACCCACCGGTTGATCTCCCAGCCTACTCCTTGGGTACTCTCATTCCCTGCGGACCCTCAAGCTGCAATGGGGTTGTACAATGGAGGAATGTATTAGCTGGTAGAAGAGAGCACTCTTTGGCTCAAAACTCCCCTCTCTAAGTCCTTTACCTCACCAAAATCACTATAGCTCGTAGTCACTACTCTGACATAGTCTCATCCATCCAACAGTAGGGTAAAAGAAAAAAAGTCCCTTCTCCCATGGCCTGCCCCTTCTTTTATAGGAGTCCTCATAGGTGACACTTGGCATTTCATGCATAATTAATTATTTTTTATAATTCAATAGTTTGATTATTCACCCACCCATGTGTCACTCTCTCATCAAGAATCTCCAAAATTATTTACTTAAATTTTAATTTAAAAATAATATTTTTTCTTCACCTCAACAAGATTCCTATTTCTTCTTCTAGTTGTCTCTTGATTCTCTTTTTGTGCTCCTTAATTTGTGTTCATTACTGAAGTCAATTGATATGTCAAGTTTTGATCCCCTATCTACTCCCTAATTTAACTTAAGTTATCTCTTAGATGGATATTCTTATGTTGGTTGTTGCCACATGGAGGTTCTCTATATTTTTCTAAAATTTAATAAATTAATTTTATTTTAACTCACCATCCTCTTCTCTTAATTAGGTTTAACTATTTTAGGATTAATATTTATCCTTACATTTATGTCCCTCTTTCCCCTTTTTACCTAATTAAAGTATATTATCTACCTAATAATTTCCAACATGGGAAGGGTAGAGTTTTTAAGGTAAAATACTTTATTTCTTCCTATGATCCTCTTAACCCAAGTTTTATTCTTGATTTAATTACCTCGATTTCTAACATCATTTACCCTTGATGTGAATTTCCCTGGTTTTCATATTTTGAATTATATTTATTAATTTATTTATTTTTAATGATTCCAAGGGTGCTTAGTTTGGTCGTGCCCTTCAAAAACTTCCCTTGAAGTCTCAGGGGTGCCACACCTAACAATTTATTTGTGATGCCAAGGGTGCCAAGTTGGTCGTGCCCTTCAAGAAATTCCCTCAAAGTTCCAAGGGTGCCACACCACTTGCCCTTCAAACATTCAGTGGCTACGAGGGGAAAGTGTATGTGCAACGACAGAGACCACTATCATCTCTTATGTTGCCTGCTATAGTGACACTAATGGTGTTGGGGATCAAGGAATCCGCCTTGATGCGAACCCCCTAGTAAAATCTTTATGAGTGACCCAACTTGGGACCTGCCTTCATGACATTGTGATCTTCAAGGCGAAGGTGTTTCAACCTTCCTAGCCTAAGTCACGGCAGGAATGCTAGTGGGTGAGATCAAGGACACTGCCCCACCTCTCCCATGTAGTTCCATCCAATTGTACAACCCCATCACTCATATGTGAATCATTTGGTCAAGCAACAAATCTGTGCTTGCGACCACTGACATATCATCAGAATACATATAAACATATATAGCAGGTTTCAAAATTGACTTGGAATTTCAAAGATAAATAACATAAATTTTCATAAAACCAGGTGTCGTCAACTCGTCATATGCGAGTGCCTCTTGTGGTTTCCTACTATACTCAATAATCATCAGTAACAAGGTTTCTCGGTGTTAGTCAATGTCATAATAGCATCATCTACATCACCTAGTCATTCACATCATTGTTCATTGTGAACCAAAACTAATGCAAGTAGGTAACATAGGGGACACATCCATCATGGTTATCGTCATCATAACATCAATGGAAACATATATATCCATCAAAGCTATCATCATCATGATACCAATAGAGAGCATACTTATCTTTTACTACTACCATCATCATAAATTCAATAGAAACCAAACATAACCATTTATGCTACAATCATCATAATATCAATAGGGAATATGCATAACCATTAATGCTACAATCATCATAATATCAATGGATAACATACATAAACATCACAACCATTAATAATAGAGTCATGTGTCCAGATCCTCAACCTGAGGTCCTCAAAGAATAATGTGTGGGCCTTAGGGCTAAATAAATGTGAATGTCATATCACTGTCAGTCGAATAGAGCGAGGCACTACAATGATAGACCTCTCATCTTGGTACTTTATGTGGATGATCTCTTTTTGACAGTGCAAACCCTCTTATTCATCAATGTAAGAGGGAGTTGGCTTCCAAATTCGAGATGAAGGACTTATGATTGATGCATTACTTCCTAGGGTTGGAGGTTTGGCAAAAGCCAGGTGAGATTTTCCTTTCTCAAGGAAAATACATCGTGAAGCTACTTGGAAGATTTGGGATGGTGGACTGCAAGTCTGTGACTACTCCGATGGAACTTAACTTCAAGAAGTTATGTCGAAGTGTTGCTAGGTTCGATTTGCGAAATCTTTTTGAGTATCGTCAACTCGTGGGGGCCCTGATGTTCTTGGTGAACTCCCGTCCTGACATATGTTTTGCTGTGAATACATTGAGTCAGTTCATGGTCGAGCCTCATCACATACATTGGATTGCTGCCAAGAATCTCTTGAGACATCTCCGGGGCACAATCACTTATGGACTGAGGTACACTGTTAGGAATGTGAGGCTCCATGGTTACTCTGATGCAGACTGGGCTGGCAATGTGGTGGATCGCAAAAGCACATCTGGATGTTTCTTCTGTTTAGGTTCTGCTTCGATATCATGGATGAGTAGGGAGTAGAAGTCAGTGTCCTTGAGCATCGCTGAGGCTGAATACAACGCTCCTAGTATGGCCTCCTGTGAAGCTATTTGGTTGAGGAAGCTCTTTTGTGAGATGTTTGGACATGTGCTGGATACCACCATGATCTATTGCGACAACCAGAGTGGGATTCGTCTTTTTGAGAATCCCGTGTTTCATGACCGCTCCAAGCATATTGATATCAGGTACCACTTTATCCAGGATATGGTACAACGGGGACAAAAGACTCCGTCATATTGGGATTGATGATCAGGTCACTGATATTGTTACAAAGCCCCTGGGGAAGGTCGAATTCTTAACCTTCCGTGAACGACTTGGAGTTGTGGAGAGACCCTCTTATGAGGGTCCCGTATGAGATGGACGTTGAGCTCTAGGAGCTCTGGGGGGCTTGGGGTACTTCTTGGAGCGATGAGCAACCATAGGGTGAGTGGTTCACCTTCCCCTAATGGTGCGCGATGTACAAGGCGAGTGATTCACCTTCCCCTGTGATACCCCATGTTGAGATATGCATAAGATGAGTGGTTCACCTTCTCCTATGGCATATGAGCAGGATGAGCGATTCACCTTCTCTTGTTGGCACATCCTACCCATGCAGTTTGGGACTCATGGGAAGTACCTCTCATCTAGCCAATAGGTAGGGAAATGAGGATAGGGACCATAGTACTACTGATGGACGCATCGTGTACTATCGTACTCCCTATGCTAGGATGTTTGATATTTATCTGGGATCAATGGAAACTGACTTCAAGTCAGTTAAGAGTAATATGACACACTCTCGATTATTGGAGATTGAATTTGGGTCAGTGGAGAATGGTATGATACATTCTTGACCATTTCTTCTTTCTTCATGGTTCAGTAGAGCAGACACAGGGATGGTACAAATTGTCAGACAGTTTGGCAGGTGAAGTTCTCCCTAGTTGAGAGGGAGTGTTAAATTTGGAAACTAGGGGCCAAAGTTCACCTTGGACTTGTCAAATGAGGCAGCTGATATTTTTATTGGATTCCTCTCTCAGAGAGGTGTAGGATTGATCTAAAGATCATCTCATTCTGACATGTACAAATGGAATTATGAATTTATTTTGTTTATGGACAAATTGTCAAGGTCAGCCAGCAAATTAATGTAGGCTTAGAAGCCCAACAGTTACGTCTATTCATTCCCAACATTTGCATATAAATACAAGGAGCCTCCTCATTTTGTCACTTCACTCACTCACATATTTCTCTCTCCTTCATCGATTGGGTATGGATTTTTGAGGCAGCTCTCCACATGTGCAAAGAAGATCGTCTCTTTTATGTCCCTAGGTTGATTAGCGTTGACCGAAGTTGCAGAAGGGTTTTTGACCAGGGTTGACCAACAACGTTGCCCTATTTTGATTGTGTTTTGTGTGGGATATCTCTGTTCGAGTATGTTGCATTTATGGGCACAGAAAATGAGGCTATTTGACCAACATTGACTGTAGAAGGGTTTGCTACAACGTTGAATTTCATTGACCAGGTTTGAATGGATATTTTTAGATTGTTTTTGGGTTGATTTGATTTGCTGTTGGAGGCTGAGTTGACCAAGATTGACCGAGCTGTTTTGGAGGTCAAAATCTTCCCTGTTTACCAGCATTTACTTTTTGGTTAGGGCTTTCTGTTACTGCTATTTGACTGGTCAGATTTCACTTTGATTGGGCAAGTGAATATTGCATATTGTACTCTCTCTGTTAAAATTTTGAAGAATAATAAGAAGAATTGATCAAAGGGTTTCCCCACATTGGGTTTTGTTGCTGGCTGGTGCCATATCTTGTGTCCTCTTGTCTTGGCTTGTCTTCTCCTGTTATTGTTTATGTTCTATCTACATTTTACTGTCATGTTGATGTGTTTGCTAATCTAGATATTGATATTGGGCTAATAAGAAAATTGAAGTAAAATTGCTCTCAAGCATAGAACATACCATTGTTATCTAAAATTAACAAAGCATAACCTTTCTAAGGTCAATATCATGGCTTTCAACACTTCCAGCAATGTTGTGTACCATTATCAGGGCCGAGTATCAGAGATACTTTTATATGTACTTATTTATTGCTACATTTTTGTCCTCATGTGTAGTATACATCTACTGGTTCAACCTTGATTGCACTTAGGGCATAATTCTCTCTTCGACTTGCAGAGAAAGTGATTCTAGACACATGCAAAACAAATTTCATTAAAGCTATTAGTACAATCTTGTATTGCCAACAATTTTTGTAGGTACTGTTAAATATCTGGACTGTTAAAGGTGATTTTAACTTTTCTGCAATACTTACGAGCTATTAGATACATACTCTATTATGTCAATGGCTACCAGGATGAAAAATATTACATCAACAATCATGACCAAGGGCAATTAGCATAGTCAATATACTCTCATCCATTGGTTCATTGCATTTGGTGAGGCATTATATAGGGGATGTTACCACAAAATTTAGTATGCCTAGTACAAAGCCACATTAGGCAACCTAGGTCTTATGGCAACAAAGAGATTGGCCACCACTCTCACCTCAGTGGCCTCTCTCCAGCTATTTAGTGGTGGTGGATGTTATTCCCATAAGGGAAACTAAATAAGTCACCCAACAAGACCTTTAACAAACAAGGGCTCAAGGGTGTTATCAGGTCTAATGGTTATGGAGGAAGGTACTAGCAAGGCCTTGATGATCGTGATAAGAGATACAAGCAATCAAGCACACTTTTGACCAAACCTAATGGACTAGAAGAGGACTGCTATAAAGTAAGGTTTATTAATATTCAAGGTTTCAATGTACAAAAACATATAGCAGCTAAGAATAACCTCTAAAGGATAGGTTTAGTATATTATCAAACACTATCAAGGAGTAAGTTGGAGAAAAGGAACTTTTTGTAGTTTTTAATGGTTTAACATGCATAAAACACCAATAGAATCATGTTACCACACAATCTAGCAGGGCCCAAAGGAAGGGAAACCTAAGGGACGACTACTAGACTAAGTGACAACAATGGGACAATGATGCAGTGTCACCTCAGTCAAGGTCCCTTGCTGTTTACGGACTTTCACCGATGGGAGGGGTCATTGTAGGAAGGAAATCGCTTGAAATGGATATGTCAATAATTAGCCATGAAGCGATTTCACAAAGCCCATTCAAGGAGAGACATAATAAAGGCTCAAGGCTTCGAAGAAACTAACATGCTGTCCAAGAAAGACCTTGGGGTGAGAAGATCAAGACCTAGGATTTGAGATATGCAATGATAATAGGTATGCCTTGTGAAAATTCCTTAAATCCAGGAATTCCTATTGTAGCATCGCTGATATTTCTTCTACTTGTTAGATTTACATGAACAAGTTATTTGCAGTTTCCTACGACAAACATCGAAATACATAAACAACAATGTACACCATTTAAATAATATGCCGAAAGAAGAAACTGAACAATAGAGAAAGATGCAACACAAATGACAGTGGATTTTGGACAAATGTCCCCGAAAAAACCCAATGTGGGAAGTGCAGCAGATCTGAGGGTTTCATTACTAAGCAGAAGTGGATGCACTCCCAGCAATCCAGTTACAGAGAAAATCACTTAGCAGAAGAAACTAGTGAGATTACCTCACTCTACACTGCAAGTCCCGGTTGATTGGGCAGTTGAACCAACATGTTCCTCGACCACTGTTGGATTTTCTAATTCTGACACGTTAAAAACCCTTCATGCACTTTACTGATTTATTCCTACCTACTTGTTCTGTTAATTAACAAGTTATTTACCATGTAAATACTAGAAATAAATACAAATGCATGCTCAACACATTACAGATCATCAACTGAGGGAAATAGAAACAAGCACACAAGTGACATCGTTGTTTTTGGACTAATGTCCCCGAAAAAACCCAATGCAGGAAAACAATGCAACTATCTGAGGGTTTGATTTATTAAGCAGTTTCAGAATACAATCTGGATGCCAAATATGGCTCACCCAATAGAGAAAAATCTCGGCAGTAGTACCTCTCTACTCGGAAGCAGATATTTCGGTTGAAACCTCAGATAAACACTCCGGCAGCTCCACAGTTACAATTTGCCCCACGAAACCCCAACTTCAGCCTCTAGGGACTGCATCAGCCTCTCTTTGGCCTAGCGTTATCCCAGCGTCACTCCAGCTTGGCCTGCGTCAGCCCTCTGGCCCTCTGCGTCACCGACGCTGGCCCTTTGAGGCACTACGCAGCTCTTGGCTGGCACTGCGTGAGCCTTGGCTGGCTCTGCGTGAACCCTTGGCTGCTTCTGCGTCCCTCTCTCCGGCTATTGCATTGATCCTCTCGGTGCTATCTTTGCCTCTCTACTTTTGTATTCACTAGCCCTCAGCTGCAACTTTGATCACTCTCTCAACTTTCTCAGCAAACCCAGCCCCAGAAAGTTGAAATCTTGATCTCTTGGTGTGTTCTCCAAGTGACCCTCAAGCCTCCTCTTATACTTTCCTCGTTGACAAATCAACGGCCGAGATTAAGTCCCTGATCAATGGCTAAGATTAGATCTGGCTTGATCCATGACTTTTGGACAATCTAACACAATTTTTTATTAATTCACATTAATATTTTAATCTCGCTAAGTTTAGACTTAGGGACTCCATTAAAAATATTAATTATTTTAATATTTCCCAAACTGTTTAGAATCTACCCAAACCCTTTCTCGGTGTTGTAGATCTCATTTGCCTTAGCCTCTCCACCAATTTTTGTGGTTAGAGCACATCCGATGCTACCCCAAATCAACACTCCCTCTTAGCGAGGACTGTGCTCTAGTAATACTCCTCACTGAGTATCACCCTGATCATCCGACATCGGTCCCTGTGTTGATGCTAAGCCTGCTACCCAACATCCTCTGCACTACTGCATCCTGTACCGCTACCCATGGCCCTGTCATTGCCACTGCTACATTCGTACTGCAACTCCATCTGCATCCGTGCTGTTGCCCATGGCCCTGCCACTGCCACTGCTGCATCTGTATTGCAACTCCCTCTGCATCTGTGTTGCTACCCATGGCCCTGCCACTGCCACTACTACATCTACACTGCAACCCCTCTCATCATGCTACATCGTGCTGCCCATAGCACTACCACTGCCAACTGCTGCACTGCAACTCAGTTACTGAGAAGTAAGTAATTGATCTCCCAACTTTGACATCTCCGTTAGGCTAGAAACACTCCCGACGATGAAGCTCCCTCTGTCACTAACAAGTGCTCCCTCTCTCACCTCTGTGCTGTTGCAACAACTCCATGCATCTCGCACCTTTGCACACCTCTCTCTGCCACCCTGCACTGATGCAACACTTCCGTGCCTCTCGCATTGTTGCAACCTGCTAGCCTCGCTCTGTCCTAGGAATCCTGCACTGTAGCTCCCTTTGTCGCTCTATCAGCATCCGTCTCTACTGACATCCGCCAATCTTGCTACTCCTCTTTGAGGCTCCTGTAGCAAGGTCTAATCCAACAGGCTAGGTACCTCGAGGATCCTGTCCCTCATCGCCTATAGTCTGCCTGACTACAGCTCGATGTCTCCCCACTTCTTCTAAAGTGGCACATGAGCACTCATGGTGCAATCTTCGTTTGTCTCCACTTCCTTCTCTGCCTTTGCTGGCACTGCCTTGGTCTGGGAGGCCTCTCCCTTACTCTTATTCCTAGGACACTGGGTCGCATAATGACCCAACTCCCCATAGTGGAAGCATTTGACCTTGGAGAGGTCCTTCTTCTGTTTCTCCTGCTTTCCCTTAGATGCTAGGGCAACATCATCCTCCTCCTCCTTGATTCTGATCCCCTTGTTGCTGCTTCCCACCTTTCTCAGCCTTCTGATCTCTTCTTGGTGAAGAGAAGCCCACATTTCCTCCCAATCTGGAAGGATCGCCCTGCTCAGTATGCTTTGGACAAATACTTCCCAGTGTTCTAAGACTGTGTTTAGGGCTATTCTCACCATGAATTCTGGATCCGACGTTTCCCCTATGGAAGTTCGCTGATCTTGGATCTCCTTCAATCGACCGAGGAATGGGTCGATCTATTCTCCCTTCATCTGGTATGGTCGCAACTGATTTTCTAGTAGCATCTTCCTCTACACGGAAATATGTTGATACAACTTGGTCAGGGCCTCCCACATCTCCTCTGCCGTGTTCTTCTCGGCAATATGTGGTACTATATGATCCTTGACCCCGTCAAGGATGATACTCTTAGCCCTCGCCATTGCATCCTCGTACCTGTCGTTATCAGCCAAGTCAACTGGGATAGCTATCATCCTCAAGATGAAGTGCTTGACACAATTCCTGTCTAGCACGGATAAGATTCTGGCCTTCCAGACTACGAAGTTTGAGACTCCGTCCAGTCTGTCCTGGTCTCTTACTCCGTGTAGTGCCATTTCGCTGGTCCTCTACTTCCCTCCTAGAAGTTCTTGGTATGACTCCTCTAAGCCTCGATTTCCCTCCTGGAAACCCTTCTGCAAATGTCGAGATGCCCCTTTCCAATCGTTTGTGCAATTGCAACACTGATTTGGATTCCTTGGCTAGGAATCCACCTCGGCTGCAACTCCCTCTACCTTGGTCTTGCCCTGTTAGGTACTGTTTTGACTATAGTACCCCACCAACTCTGCTCTGCAACTTACCCACAACCTCCTAAACCCCAGCAAACTGAATGTTAGAGCTCCTAGGCTCTGCGCAATCCCGGCACCGACAAATCAGCCTCCTCAACCAATTGTGTCAGCCCTCGTGGCCTCTGCGTGAGCTTGCCTTTGCCTCCCTTAGCCTCTGCGGTGCCTCTTCCTAGCTCAATCTTGATGATGTAGGCACTGTGTCAACCCTTCCTTGTTGCTACTCTACTAGGAACAACTTCTGTCACTCGGGACAACTGTTTTCTGCTGCTGTTGCGCTGTTCGGCTGATGTCCTCAGTTCTCCTGTGTCCGCAACCACGCTCTAATACCATGTTGGAATTTCTAAGTCTAACACGTTAGAAACCCTTCATGCACTTTACTAATTTATTCCTACCTAGTTGTTCTGTTAATTAACAAGTTATTTACCATGTAAATACTGGAAATAAATACAAATGCATGCTCAACACATTACAGATCATCAACTAAAGGAAATAGAAACAAGCACACAAGTGACACCGTTGTTTTTGGACTAATGTCCCCGGAAAAACCCAATGCGGGAAAACTGGTGCAACTATCTGAGGGTTTGATTTATTAAGCAGTTTCATAATACAATCTGGGTGCCAAATACGGCTCACCCAATAGAGAAAAATCTCGGCAGTAGTACCTCTCTACTCGGAAGTAGATATTTCGGCTGAAACCCTGGATAAACACTTCGGCAGCTCCACAACTCCAATCTGCCCCACGAAACCCTAGCGTTAGCCTCTAGGGACTGCGTCAGCCTCTCTCTGGCCCAGCATCAGCCCAGTGTCACTCTAGCTTGGCCTGCATTAGCCTCTGGAGGCACTGCATCAACGCTTTGGCCCTTTGCGTCACCCACGCTAGCCCTCTGAGACACTGCACAGCTCCTGGCTGGCTCTGCGTGAGCCCTAGCTGGCTCTATGTGAACCCTTGGCGGCGTCTGCGCCCCTCTCTTCGGCTACTGTACTGATCCTCCCAGTGCTATCTCTGCCTCGTTGCTTCTGTATTCACTGCACCTCAACTGCAACTTTGATCACTTTCTCAACTTTCTCAGCAAACCCAGCCCCAGAAAGTCGAAATCTTGATCTCTTGGTGTGTTCTCCAAGTGAATCTCAAGCCTCCTCTTATACTTTTCTCGTTGACAAATCAACAGCTGAGATTAAGTCCCTAATCAATGGCTAAGATTAGATCTGGCTCGATCCATGACTTTTGGACCATTCTAACACAATTTTATATTAATTCACATTAATATTTTAATTTCCCTAAGTTTAGACTTAGGGACTCCATTAAAAATATTAATTATTTTAATATCTCCC